>JADZMA010001076.1:0-25666 GCA_020796225.1 Arion vulgaris
GATCTTAGAGTACGGCATGGCAGCGTGGAGCAATGCATCTAACAAGCAATTTGCAAAAGTGAGCAGCAGTCAAAACCGGGCCTTACGCATCATCACTGGAGCATGAAGTCCACGCCCATCAAGGCGATGGAGACAATCTCCGGCATCCAACCAATGACTGACCGAAGGGACAAAAAAGAAGTAGTACTTGCAGAAAAACTCAAACGGCTCGAATCTCATCCAATGCATGAAAGAATGTATGAATTCGGAAAGTGGAGAATACAGAGAAATAACTTCGTTAGAATCTCTAAGGCACTGACCATGGACCATCCAGTCCTTTCCAAATGCACACCCAAATCAATCCCAGCAATCGACAAGTGCCCGCCATGGAAGACCAAAATGCCAGAACTAAGGGAATCAATCCCAGGCATACTGAACAAAAGGGTCCAAAAAAACCTCGAGAGAAAAATTGCAACAGAAGAGTACATAGAATCAGAGTACCCTGAAAATAAGTGGACGGATCGGCAAATAACGCAATAAGCGATGGCGGAGGAGGAATAGTGCTTACAATCTCAAAGAAAGTAACGGTCAAGAAAGCGATTGCAACTGGCAAATACTCGAATAACTACCGAGCAGAGGCAGAGGCAATCAAAGAGGCGGCCGAAATGATCTTGGAGGGAAGAAGCACTACACGCAACAAGGTCGTGATATTCACCGATGCTCTATCGGTCATCACGGCACTTAAATGCGTTGGCAAAACAGAGATGAATGAGCTCAAACGTCCCTCGCTGAACTAACGAGTTCACTCAAACGCACCGTCATCCAGTGGATACCGTCACACTGCAACGTTAGGAGAAACGAAGCAGCCGACAAGCTAGCCAAAGAGGGCGGGCGACTACCTCAGACTGATCTCGAGATCGGTTATGAGAAAGTCAAAACAACCATCGGTTCACACTATAGAAGCAAATGGGCAAAAGACCACCCTCAGCACACCACAGCCAGTGACGGATACTATGGTCTCTCTCGACGTGAACAAGTTGTCATACTGCGCCTCCGTACCGGACACAACAAGCTCAGAGCCCACATGTTCCATAAATTTAAAATTGGCACAACTAGCCCTGCAAAATGGCAGACAGGACGGCAGAACATGTCTTTGCAAGACTGTCAACGGTTAGCAGGTATAAGGACAGAGTCGTGGCCACAACACACAGAGCTTGCAAAAGCTGTCACGGAGGAACGGAGTCCTAAAACAACAGTAAAATTCATGATAAAAGTTGGTTCATCAGTCTAGGCTGGGAACGAAAGAGAGAGAGAGAAACATAAACTATCATCAAACATATGAACACAATTTTACTTACCAATAGAAACATAAACTATCATCAAACATATGAACACAATTTTACTTACCAATAGAAGCATGAACTATCATCAAACATATGAACAAGATTTTACTTACCAATAGAAACATAAACTATCATCAAACATATGAACAAGATTTTACTTACCACTAGAAACATAAACTATCATCAAACATATGAATGATAACATAAAGAATGCCATATTTCCACAATGGGTACAAGTCGCTAGAAGATGCGACTAGAGCCCTGCTACTCAACACCTTTAGTCTGAGCTTGTCATACAATAACGGCTTGCTTATATAAAACTTGTGAGATATCAGAAAAACACAAAACTCGTCTTCCTATTGGACAACAGTTTGATATCTGACGCTAACTAAACTAAAACATGCTGAGCACTTGACTACTCATTAAAATTAAATGTATGTTCGTGATAGCATTATATAGTTCATGACTCGCTTCATCTTCTTCTTCTTGCGTCCTTCTCTGCTGTTTTGCCGCGAGGCGTAGCTGGTTTAACTGATGATCGGTTTCCGAGATAATGCCCGCTCCGTCGCTTGATACGCTGTGGTATTGTGGCGTTTGAAGATGTCTGTAACTCCATCAACCCATCTTTTTCTTGGTCTGTCCTTTCCTCTTGATGATTCCATTTTCAGATCGTACGCTCTTGCAACTGGTGTATTCAGGTTCATTCTGGCCAAGTGGCCAAACCATTTGAGTCTCTGTTTTCAATAAATCTATGACTCGCTGAACACTTGTAAATCTTTGGAGAAATATCAACGACTTATTAATATATAATTACATTGTACTGTCTGTACTACTTTATTTCAAAATATTATAGTTTCGTCGTTAATGTTTATATTTGTGTCCATGATTCACGTCCATATTTGGTCGCTCCACAAAATACATCTATCACAGAAACTTTACTTATGTTTCTGACGTCATATGTGACAGTGTAAACCAGTGTTTCCCAACCTTTTTGTACCAAAGCCTTTCAAAAATTCTTATCCCCCACCCTTTCCTATGTAACATATACAAAAATTGTATTTTCAAAAATTGAATTGTTCATGAAAAACTTAAATGATAGGTTTTAGGAAGAAATCACTAGGAAATTGTTTAGGAAAAACAGTAAGTAAATTTTCAAAACATATAATAAAGAATTGAAATTCAAGTACGATATCATTTTAATTATACCATCATCTAGATGCGTATCCTTTATAGGACGTTACTCTCTTTGCAGCATATCTGAAATTCACTCTGTCTCTAGCCCACTTCGCCGATGTGTTCACCCACTTCGCCGATGGTCATTCTCATGGTTTGATGGTATCTTGTAGCCATCTTCTTCTTCTTAGTCTGCCTCTGCTTCCTGGGACCCTGCCCTCTAGTATTATTCTTTCCAGGCCATCGTGACGCTTGAGGTGACTTTAATGATATATTTTCTATTATTTTAATTATTAGTAACTATTTATTACTTACACTTAGTGAGATCCTTGCGCTTGATACATACTGCAGATAGATTTTATGTTAGGTTTCAATTTAGTTAGCTTCAGTCTCAGGTCTCCTCGTCGTGTTGCATCCAGCCGATTTCTTTTTTTTTTTAGCAGCAAATCCACTAAATCCACATTCAGCTAAATATGAAGATGGAAACTTTAATAGGTTTCTTCACAATTGGTTGAATTTGTATTTTGATTTCTGTTTCCTCACAAAGCCATGTCATCGCTCATTTTATGTTAAATGAAGTTTTAACTGACTCATCATTTTGCATTTCTGCGCGTTTTTCTTGATACTGCATATTTGAAATATCAGACAAATCCACTAACATTGACTGCAATCACTTTGTTCCAAATCATAAAATCTTTCTTTTAAATCAGCGATATAATTTTCAGATGATCGACAATAACAAGTATCAGTATAGGTATCAGTATATCGGTATCAGTCACTTCACATTTCTGGAGCCAATGAAACTTTTCCAAATTTTTGTTGCAAATATATTTCTGACATAAAGGTAATGAAACCAAATATCTTCTCTTTTGCATCAGCAAGAGTTTTATTTGTTCCTTGAAGTTGGTTATTTAATATATTTAGTTTTTCAAAGATATCGACTAGATAACTCACAAATGCTTTACCATCGACAGTTAACAGATACTTCATTTCAGGTTTGTCGCTTAAAAAAAATCACTAAGATTATCAAATAGTTCCATAAATCTTGTCACGCAGTTCCCTCTCGAGACCCATCTTACTTCAGTGTGAAGTAAAAGTCTCACATGGTCTGCATTTTCACAAAATAGCTTGAAGAGACGCTCACATTTGGCATTAATATTGATACATTTTAAAATTGAATTTAGTACTTCATTCAAAACAGGCGAAATATTTTTAGTTACCACATTTTTCCTGTGAATAACACAATGCACAGGAAACATTTCTGGAGTTTCATCTTTCATCAATTTTAAGCAGCCATTTTGCTTGCCTATCATATTTGGAGTACCATATGTGGCACAAGATGTTATATTTTTCATTGGTATATTTTTGACATATAAGTAATTTTTTTTAGCTTATTATATACAACTTTGGAGGTAGTGGTGCTTTCTAATGACTTACAGAACAATATTTCTTCAGCAAAATTCCATTATCAATATATCTTGCTAAGTTATCAATACTACTTATCAACACTGTCTCTCAAAGTTGATTAATCCATTTGCACTGAGAATTTTCTTGTTTACAGCTTTTCAACAGGTTGTATTTCAATATCTTCACTCATGTCGTCTATTCTTTTGCTAACAGTATTGTTACTGAGTGGCATCGCTTTCATATCTTTGTCATCTTTTTCCAGAATCGTTTTAAGAAATGCTGATATTGATGGTTTGATTAAATTCTCTCCTATAGTATGATTTTTTCCACATTTAGCAATGAGTAAGGACATTTGATAACTACTCAAAGTACAACGACAGTTGCAGTATGAGCAGTAAACAGGGACTTTAATGTTGCTCTTTTTTTCAAAATTAGTCTTTAAAGTTTAAAAAGTATTCAAATCTGAATTAATATGAGCACTATGTTTCGTTTTCAAATGCGCCTCAAGACGACCTCGTTTCATTAATTCGTTGGTCAAGCATTGTTGGCGTAAAAGACATTAATGTGGAATACATTAATATAATAATGTTTCACATCAGGTAATATACGTTTGAGAAAATTCGATTATTGTAGCATGACTATTTTGAAGAAGAAAAAAACAACAAATCATTAACAATATTTATACTCACATTTATGTTGTCAAATCTGCTCTTCTGAAAAAGTATGCGGTGTGCTCTTCTAATTAGTTCTGATAAATTCTAACCTCCAATAATTATATCTTCTACGTGAAGCTCTTTGGTTTTCTTTTGCTTTTCTCGTATATCTGGCCTAACAGTCCTGTACTTTAGCTGTTCTGTGTCTAGTTCTCTATTTTATTCTAGCTACCTCATAGCTGTTCTGTATTTGGCTCTCTATCTGCTCTATTTTTCCCTCTTCTTAAAGTCCATTGTGTAAATATATGGGTGCATATTCTATTACTTTACTATTCCAAAACTTTTTTCTCAGGACTGCGATTTCCCACATCTGCTACTCTCTTAGAAAAGACTCATTTTACTTCGACTAACGACATTCTTCTGCCATTGTCTAAAAATGTATATCCCAACCACGCCTTCTCAATCTGTTGCTAAATATGGAAAACAAGATCTCATGATATTCTACTGTAATCCATTTATAAATGCTCTTTCGCTAACTATACAACTACAAAATGGTACTCTAAGGACGCCTGTATAATCCAGCTGCACATGGTATCCATTACTCGGTAATCAGACTGCTTTAGCCTGTTACGCCCCTTGCGTTTAGGGCAGCAACAAACGTACACCATTCTTCCCTGTTCATGGCCTTCCTCTGTATTGTGTTCCAGCTATGATTCATTTCCTTCAGCTCTTGCTCTATCGTTCTCCCTCCAGGTTGTCTTGGGTCTTCCACGCTTTCGCCTACCTCTGGAGTCCATCTCAGTGCAGTTTTCGTGTCGGAGCCGGTCTCCATGCGCATCACATATCCAATCCATCTCCAGCGTCGTCTTCGGATGATAGTGCCCATATTCTCTTGTTGGCATCGTGCAAGCAATTCTTGATCGAGATAGTAGTCGGCCAGTACACGCGTAAGATTTTTCAGAACAAGTTGTATGAAGGCGGAGAGTCTGGACATATCCTGTTCTGTCATTCTCCAGCATTCCGATCCGTACAGCAAAGTTGACAGCACACAGCTGTTATAGATACTAGTCTTGGTTCTGATGCTGTATTGGGCAGATTTCCAGGCGGTCTGAAGGTCATGAATACACTGCGTGCTTTACTCAGTCTGTTTTTAATGTCAGATCCAGCGCCTCCTTCATTGCTAATAACACTTCCAAGGTATGTGAAAGCGGTTGTATCTCGGAGGGTTTTACCTTCTAGTTTGACTGGTGCTGGGGTTGCTATGTTCAGAGTCATTACTTCAGTTTTCTTCTGATTTATTTTCAGCCCAACCATCTCACTATATTGGTTAAGGCGGCAGGTCTTTCCTGGATATCTCTATGTGTATGAGATAGGAGTGCGATGTCATCTGCAAAATCTAGTAATCAGACTAATGGTCCATAACGTATTTAGTCAAACCACCTTGATGTTTCTTGGTTCCTTTTTCCCATCGTACGTAACATTCAAGTCAAATCAAACTTCGGATCTGCTTTCTGTGCGGAATATGATATGCGTGACTTTGTCAATACTATTACATACTCAGTTTCACTGAATAAACCATTTTGATCTTCATGACAAGGTTGGCAAATGACGGACTTAATTACATTTTTTTCTTTAAATACGACTCGATTTTAACACAATAATACATGCTTTCCCGCCCTCAAAGCTTTGTTAAAAGGAGATAGAAATGTACCTTGATATAAGTACTTTCCGCTTATTGAAGATTTTTAAAACTTCAGTAAAGTGATTGTGTAGCAACAGTCGTTTACTAAATAGACATCCAAAAGCCAATAAATCGGTTTTGCATCATCATGAACATTAGTTAAACTCCGAACGAGTCCATTGCCCTCCTAAACGATGAAAATGCCCCTGTGGGGCGTGCGCCACGTTGGAAACAGGGTGTAAACTGTCACAAGGCCTAAAGGGACTGACGTTTAACATGAGACGTGGACCAAAGTCGTGTACGTCCCGGACAAAAGTAAATTAGGAACGAACACGACTGCACAAAACCCTCATAACCAGTCAAAGTCCATTAGCGAGACTTAAGGTAAAGTGGGCTACTTAGAAAACCGCGTGTAAATAGTGAATTATGTTTAACGTGATCTTCACAGGTCCAAAGATGGAATATTGAGAAAACAGATATAGAAGTTATAGTCTGTCCATTAATTCGTGAGCACGTTTGAAATTGATTTTCTCGAAAACACCTGTTGGATCTCAGTGATTTTTTGCATGCAGCCTTAGAATATTCATGACGCTAAAATAAAGCTAACCAGTAGTCCATAGATGCTACGGTTTTTGCACATCGGCGAATTCCTTTGATCTTTTATGACAATTGCAAATACGGGGGCTCAAATTTTAGATTTTACAGTAATCCTAAATTTGTCATGTCAATTCTATTCATAGGTGTATCTCCATATTAACTGATAGGTCAAGTAATTAAGTGTGTTGCCCTTTATGTGCAATCGTGAACTTGGATACAATATGCAACAGTTAGTCCTCCCTTCGGTCACCATTAGACCCCAGGGTGTCTTAACTTCACCACAAATTGTATGATGGTAGACGCATTTGGATATGGAAATGTATACGTTGCTATTTCTCAGTCTGTAATCAAAATATGATTTGTATCATCCCGAATCTGACGATTCCATGAGGTTGATAATTGTTACTGGCTGGACAAATTATAATCCATCTCGGTGCCAGTACTCGTCTTCCTCTCGGAGCACATATTCAACACACTTCTTCCAGAACTGCATGTCTATCATTGAGAAGGACTCACGTGTCAGAACTTCAACATCACAAATTTTAAACGTCCTGTTCTGTTCGGCAACTTGCCCTTTTACTTTACCCAGACAAGCTCTATCGGATTGAGGTGGCATGATATGGAGGTAGTCGCAAAGACGTGTGGCCGTATTCCGAAATGATTTTGTCAATATGAAACACCTTTGTCTTATTTGTCATCCTCACCAGGTGCAACAACTCGGGTTTCAAATATGTATCATCGAAGCTGACATTTTCCTTAGCAAGCAAAGTCCTAATTTGATCTTTTGTATTTGATGCAGTTGGTACTTTGTCTTCCGCTGATACTGCATTGTGATAGGATGCATTATCCATTACCAAGCATGATGGTCTGTTTAGAATTGGATAGATCTTCTCCATCCCGTGCCTGAAAATATGTCCATTCATTTCTGTGTGGTAGTCCCTACCGTCGGTACTTTTGATTGGAAAATAAGTCCAGCGTCATGGACAAGACCTTCTTCACTACTTCCTGCATGTGTTAGTATAATACGCTGGCCTTTGCTGCTTGGTATTTTTTTTTTCTGTTCACCGTCTACTGATTGCCATTCTTTAGCATTGGTGTGGTGACCCAGGATTCGTCCAAATATACAATATCAGCTGCCTCCGCCGCTCACGGATCTGCCTCAGGTATTTACTTCGGGTAGCAATTAAATGTGGCTTTTCACAAATAATATTCCTGCCGCCTATAGTTTTTCTGAAGGTGAAGCCGGCGGCTCTTACAATTTTCCATAGAGTACTTTTAGAAATGTCTGTGCTGCAATCTGATTGCAGTTTTAATTTCAGTTTCCTGGGAGTAACAAGTTGATTTGTCGCAAACATTTTCAAGAGCTCCGTCTTATGACATCTATGTCAAAGTCGTCAATTGTTCTTTTCCGTCCTTGTTTGACATTAGTGCACTTTGTGTCCTGTTTAATCCATCGGAAAAGGATTCTCTATTCAGACAAAGCGCCATTGCGCTGTTTCTCAGGGTTATGAATATCGCAATATAGATGACTTCTAGATTCCCTAAAGTGTTGATATAAAACTGTAACCTTCTGCATTGTTATAAATGTCACTTCAGACTCATTATGAATGTGATATCAATGTTAGTTTTGTAAGCTAACAAATATGATACAATAGCTTCATACAAATAGCGAGATACGCCTATAACTATACAACGGTATCCCAATTATAACGTCATATGCTTTCCGCTTTCAAAGTCGACTGGGTTAGGTGCACGGATTTCGGGAAATTGTTGTATACTCACGATATTTCTATGTTTTCCATAATGTATTTTTAGAACAACGCGTCTGTGTACCGTAGATCTGTTACTATTGTGTACAATCCGGTGAGGTTGATTTTAATATAACCTTAAGAAGAAATATTTCAAACTACATCAAATTTTCTTGGAAAAAATATTTCTCTAGCGTCATGGATATTCTAAGGTTGCTTACAAAAATCATTGAGATCAACAGGTAGTTTTCGAGAAAATCAATTTCAAACGTGCTCACGAATTAATGGACAGACTATAGCAGAGATACATAACGGAGTTGTTATAGAGAGGAAGTGCTCAAAATAGTTGCAAACATTTGACAGCGCGGAGAAGAGTGTGTTTCAAGACCAACCAGAGAATAAAACATTAACTCTTAACCATTGGCAGGTTTGTAAGGTTTTTCTATATTTTTGGATGCCTGCTCTATATTTATAACCATACATGTTCTTTGCATTGAAAATGGCATGTTATATATGGTTGGAAAGCTAATTGGATGGGCTATAAGGATATGTGGTTTTAACATAAGTGTGATGTAATTTATGATATCCGTGACCTACTTATGAAAGTCTAAAATACATTATTCTACAAATGACAAATGTTTTACAGTCACAAGAAAGGAAAACAATAAGTATGACAAATATAATGTAATCTTTCATTACAGTCTTTTAAAGTCTTCATATTTGCATAACATATTTGAATTTAAACATGTTTGGAAAATAAGAAAGGCAGCAATCATGAAATTTATAATATATCAATATTTTCATATTGTAAAGAAAAAAAGTCAATAAATATGACCTTCAAGAGAAAATGATGCCGAATTGGTCTAAATATTCAGTATATATATATGGAACTGCAGTAAAACTATTTGATTGGCAAAACACGTAATTACAAAGTACTGTAGTTTTACAAATTACAAAACAATGACAAAATACAGCAACGTTTCGACCAACAAGGCCTTTATCAAGCAAACGAACAAACAGGAGTGACAAATTAAAATGAAACACAAATGGACGACCAAATACAAACGTATCTAAGGAAAATCTGGAATAAAAACGAATAACGAAATAAATGTAACACAAAAACACACATAAAAACTAGAAATAGAAAGGAAAAGAAACAATGAAACATCTAGTAAATATATAACTTGAATACATGCAACATATACCCATATAGATTACAAAGCGAGGGAAGAAATACTAAGAAGCATAAGAATGGAATATAACATGAATACATGCAACATATACCCTTATAGATTACAAAGCATGGGAAGAGAAAGTGCTAGAAGCATAGAATGTAATACGTTGATCCGCGTGGTGCAAGGTACCATACAAAGAATCAACCGATTCTCCAGAGCAAATCGACTGCGATCATCCGAGGAACATGATCGGATGGCTGCGACCTGGACATCGTGAGCACCTAAATGGCCAGTGTCATTGAAATGGGTGGCTACAGGGTCCAGAGCATTGGCGTATGTCGCGTAAGTGTTGGAGAATCGGTCACTGAGCGAATTGGTCTAGTAAGCAGCCTATAAAGAACTAACACTTATAGTATCATACATAAACATTAAATAGGTCTATAATTCCTAAACCTTGCAAGTAAAAGATATTATTGAACAAAAATATGATTACAAAATGATATTTGATAAAGAAAATAATCAGGAAAAAGTTATCGGGCATCTTGAGTCAGTCAAAGTGACACAGGCAGAATGTTCATCTTACACAACATATATATTTCAAGAATCACTGGTGTCTTCATCAGGAAAGTAGTCTGTTATTAAAATCATTTATCACATATTTGGGGCTTTTTGGCTGAAGCAATTTGGACGTTTTTCTACCAAAATGGCAAGTGGAAAATGAGGTGTGCTCCAGTCAACGAGATTATACATCTAAAAAATATATAATTATTTTTATAATTTTATTAGATTATCATATCTTCGCATTAGATAACATAAATTTTACCAACTTGAATGCAAAATAGATACAAAATTATGGCCACTTAAATAGGTATGTTGCATCGATCATAAATGATCGAAATCCCATTATCCCAATGGTTGAGGTTAACAAAGCTACCGGAGAATATTGAAGTAATTAAACAGACGCAGAACGAAATTGCGAGCGACTGGACGTGTTAGTACAGAATTAACAGCGAATAGTGAAGATGACACTAGAGAATACGATTGACCAGAGAGGTTACATATAAGAGAATATCTATATTTATTGAAGTAGCTAATTGATAATTTTGTTTAGAATGAAGCAGAACTAGCTCTAAGAAAAGAATACCTTATAGTATTAGAAGATAATGTGTTTGAACGACTCATCATTCACTTTGAGCTAACCTCAGAGGAAGACTTATGAACTACATGAGAAGACGACAAGAGGACATTTCTAGCAACCGAAGAAACGACGACCTGACAGCTTCTACTTATAACTTTTGCAGGAACCAAGCCTCCAGACCGGACGACTAAGGCTATATGTGACGGAACTATCAGGAGACTGAGACAGATACCAGACATCTTAACCATTCAGATCACGAAGAACATTTTTTTCATGTCAGATTATCTACGTAACAACACAAGACAATTCCATGCCAGCAAACTAGAAGCATAGCCAGCAAACTAGAACATAGCCAGCAAACTAGAATTATAGCCAGCAAACTAGAAGCATAGCCAGCAAACTAGAAGCATAGCCAGCAAACTAGAAGCATAGCCAGCAAACTAGAAGCATAGCCAGCAAACTAGAAGCATGGCCAGCAAATTAGAAGCATAGCCAGCAAACTAGAAGACTAGACGACCAGCAATTTATTCAAAGAACTTTGTAGGGAGTGATTTTTTTCTTCCTGTATATGAACTTAGGCAAATCTTATAAGAGCGACGTTCTGTCCAACCAGTGTTAAACATGGCCAATAACAGCAGCTAGTGAGCGGGTAAATCACAACCATGGAGATGAGGTGTCTTAGAAGAGATGCAAGTGTGACAATAAGAGACAAAATTAGAAATGAAAAATCAAAGAAAACTGGATGTGAAACCAGTCATGCAATTCATAACAGAACAACAGATTAAATGGTTTGGACACCTGTCAAGAATGTCCTGGTATCGCCTACCACAGAGAGCCACACAACAAAGATATAACGAGTACAGATCAAGAGGAAGACCACGTAAAAGATGGAGCAACGGCATCAAGAACAGTTTACGAAAATGAATAACAGCTTACAAAGTGTCATACAACCCACACACACACGATTATTATATTTCTCCCTCTTCCACCTTCTTGACCTTCTGTCACTACGCTTCCGTCATGCAATCGCTCAAACCAAAGGCATATATGCGGATTACTCCGGATAAGAGACATCCACTGCAGAAGAACACTAATGATGTTACGGGAACGAGAATAAAGCGTGGCATGTCGTGGATGGCAATGACTGAGAGAACATATTGGCAGGTGACTAGAGTTACGACCATACCAAAAGGGAAAAATGGATCCAACAGATGGTAGGCATGATCACTATCTCAACTTATCATTACTCTTGGAAGAGAATGTGGAGATGGGCAACATGAAGGCTGATCTCGATTGCAGATGATAGAAGATAATGCAAGGGATGATGATGTTGTTATATACCGATGGGTCAGTTCAACGGGTGAGAAGTCCGGCGGGTTTCTTGCTAATGCGCGTAGGGTTGTTTTTAGCAAAGTGGGGCATACAGGACAACTACTTCTAGTATGAGGATGGAGGTTGAGGCCGTTACTGCTGCCTCCATTGGATCTCTGGGACTTCATTTACTAGGCGTTGTTATATCTGACTCTAGTCGATGCTTCATGATCCAGAAGAGCACGTTTCGTATGAGTGGATGTCGTCTTCAGAAGTTCGTGCTCGTCCATCACGGTGATGATGACCACACAAATTTTCATCCAAGGGAATGTAGTTGCGCTATGTTTGTCTGTGTGTGCGTAGATGACTAGTGAGCTCGATACGGGCTTGAAACGTTCGTGTATAAGTTGGGCAAGGTATCTTGCGCTTGTGGGAAATTTTACTGCCTTTCTGTTTTGACGTCTTTGCTCATCTGCTGTTCTATCTGCCTCGCAGGCCAGGAACCGTGTCGAAGAAGTGTGCGCCAGGCTGATCTGTCTTGAGCAGCATTCTCCCGAGTTAGTTGACATCCATGCCAAAGATTCATCGAGTTCTTGGTGTATCTTTGAATCGCTTTTCTGGCCCTGTGCGTTTACCACTTTGCAGCTCACCATAAAGATCGTTTGGTATTCTGCAATCTGGCCTTCGAGCCCATGTCCTGTCCATCTTTTCTGTGATTAATCAAGTTGTGTAGATGCTGGGAGGCAGCTCTTTTTGTGACCTCTGTATCTGGGATCATATCCTGCCATTTGATGTTCATTATTTTCCTAAGGCAGACTGTGTGAAAGTGGTTTAGCTTCCTTGCGTGTCTCTGATATACAGTCCAAGCTTCGCTCGTGAAGAAGGACTGGGAGCACGACAGCTCGATATACCTTCAGTTTTGTGGCTTGGCCAATACCACATCTGTGCCAGACGTTTTCTATATGTCTGCCAAAGGTGCTGCTAGCTTTAGAGATTCTGGTATTTATTTCATCATCTATGTGGACATTTTGGGACAGTGTGCTTCCAAGATAAGTAAATCTGTCCACTACTTTCAGTTTCCTGCCACTTGTTGTAATATTTGGTTCGGCATATACTTTTCCAGCAGCTGGTTGGTACATGACTTCAGATTTCTCGGTATTGATGGTAAGACCAAAGTTGGAGCAGGCTTGTGAGAATCTGTTCATGCTAGTCTGGAGATCTGCCTCAGTGTTGGCAGTAAGGGCGCAGTCGTCAGCAAATAATAGATCTCTGATGGTATCATACTTTACTTTTGTTTTTTCGTGAAGTCTCCTTGGATTGAATAGTTTTCCATATGTACGATACTTAATGTTGCAGCTATTGTTACCGTCTCTGAATGCATCTGTCAGCATGGCAAGCTATAATGCTAAACAGAGTTGGTGCAATCACACAGCCTTGTTTGACTCCATTCAGGACTGGAAAAGGCTCTAATAGCTCGCCTTGGTCCTGCACTCTGGCTGCATCCCTCTGCAGCTGCTGCACGTCTTGATGAATTTTTCAGTACATGCCATATTTAGCCATGATCTTCCAGAGACCTTCTCTACTGACCGTATCAAACGCCTTGGTCAAATCGATGAACGTTGTGTATAGGTCACGATGTTGTTCTTGGCATTTTTCTTGCAGTTGCCTTGCAGCAAATACCATGTCTGTGGTCCCACAATCTTTACGGAATCCACTGACATGGCAAGAGCCCTCTGTCTGATGAGCTGTGAGACAGTTCAAAAGATTCTTGCAAATATCCTTCCTGCAATAGAATAGGTAGAGTGAGTCGATGATTGTTCATTCATGTCTGTTTCCTTTTCGTTTATATATGTGGATAATGGATGCATCTTTCATTTCATGTAGGATGATTTCACTCTGCCATATTTGTTGGAAGATAATATGGAGCTTCTCAATAGAATTGTACCGCCTCTTTGTAGATCTCTACAGGAATTGAATCAGCACCGGGAGCCTTGCCGCTAGAAATCTGAGAAATACCTTCTTGTTTCCTCTAAGGTTGGAGTTTCATTTAATGCGTCATTTATGAGGATTTGAGGTAGGCGGTTTATAGTATATGTCTTTATAGACGATGGTTGATTTAATATGCTGCTGAAATGCTCACTCCAGCGTAAAAGAATTGTTTCCCTATCTGTCAGCAGTTTGGTTCCATCTGAGCTAAGGAGAGGAATGATGATGTGATGTTGGACCATGACCGCTTTAAGCGCATGATAAAAGTTTTCAGGTCATGTCTATCTGCAAGTTCTGAATCTCTTCTGTTTTCTCTCAGCCATGATTCACGCATCTGCCTTTCTACTCAGTCATGATTCACGCATCTGCCTTTCTACTCAGTCATGATTCACGCATCTGCCTTTCTACTCAGCCATGATTCACGCATCTGCCTTTCTACTCGTGCAGATTCACGCATCTGCCTTTCTACTCAGCCAGATTCACGCATCTGCCTTTCTACTCAGTCTGATTCCGCATCTGCCTTTCTACTCAGTCGATTCGCATCTGCCTTTCTCTCAGTCATGATTCACGCATCTGCCTTTCTACTCAGCCATGATTCACGCATCTGCCTTTCTACTCAGTCATGGTTCCGCATCTGCCTTTTACTCAGTCATGATTCACGACTGCTTTCTCAGCCATGATTCGCATCTGCCTTTCTGCTCAGTCATGATTCACGCATCTGCCTTTCTACTCAGTCATGATTCACGCATCTGCCTTTCTACTCAGCCATGATTCACGCATCTGCCTTTCTACTCAGCCATGATTCACGCATCTGCCTTTCTACTCAGCCATGATTCACCATCTGCTTTCTACTCAGCGCTGATTCAGCATCTGCCTTTCTGCTCAGCCATGATTCGCATCTGCCTTTCTACTCAGCCATGATTCACTCATCTGTTTTCTACTCGCCATGATTCCATCTCTTTTCTACTCAGCCATGAGTCAGCATCTGCCTTTCTACTCAGCCATGAGTCACGCATCTGCCTTTCTACTCGCCATGAGTCCGCATCTGCCTTTCTACTAGCCATGAGTCGACGCATCTGCCTTTCTACTCAGCCATGATTTCACGCATCTGCCTTTCTACTCAGCCATGAGTCACGCATCTGCCTTTCTACTCAGCCATGATTTCACGCATCTGCTTTTCTACTCAGCCGAGTGCGCATCTCCTTTCTCTCAGCCATCGAGTCACGCATCTGCCTTTCTACTCAGCCCTGAGTCACGCATCTGCCTTTCTACTCAGCCATGAGTCACGCATCTGCCTTTCTCTAGCCATGAGCTCACGCATCTGGCGTAGTTTGCACTGGATGGATCTGCGCAAGTTGTTAAATGCGGTTTTCTTTGATGACGATTTAGGATCATTTTGAAGCGCATTATAAAGGTTGGATTATCAGCATCATTTGTTTTATTTCCACAAAGTTTTCGTCAGAACCAATCGTTTGTTTCTTGGTTTCGGTGCCCAAGATCTCTGTACAGTGTCATATATAGATTCTCTTAGGGTTGTCCAGTTTGTATCAACATTTTGATTATCAGCGATTGACTGGAGACAGTCTTCTAGTTTGTCCGCCTTTTGCCTGATGTTAACATTCTTGAGTTTGATAACATCTAATCTTTTGTGAGTTGTCTTCCCCTGTGGCCGTCTAGCGGGTTTGATATGCATATTTAGCTTAGACACAATAAGACGATGGTCGGTCCAGCATTCAGCACCACACATAGACTTTGTGACACGCACATCCTGTCTATCTCTTTTTTCTAACAATTACATAGTCAATAAGGTGCCAGTGTCTAGAGCGGGGTGCATCCAGGATGTCCGATTGCTGGTAGGTAAACGAAAAATTGTATTTGTGACAAGTAGCTCGTGCTCTGTGCAGGTCTGAAGCAGGAGGAGCCCATTACTGTTGCTGTGACCAACACCATACTTTCCAATTGTACCATTCCAGGAGATGCTGTCTGAGCCTACCCTTGCATTAAAGTCACCAAGAATAACTAGCTTATCTGCTTTTGGACTGATGCAATAACTGTGCGATCTTTGACATCTTCTGGGTTGGTCATAGTAGGTCATATGCACCTAATGATCGTAACATGCCTCTTGCCATACACATGGAATATTTACAGTCATTAGGCGGTCATTTAGACCCTTGGGAGACCCGGCCAGCTTTCCAAGTTCCTTCTTTATATCGAAGACCACCCCTGCTTCCCGTCTCTCTTCGGAACGTCTACCACTCCAGTAGAATGTATAGCCTGCATCAACCTCACACAATTGGCCCTCGCCAGCGAGTCGAGTCTCGCTCAATGCAGCTATGTCAATGTTGTATCTGGCTAATTCTCTTCCAATCAGGCAGTACACTTTTCTAGTCTTTCTGTTTTCTCTCTGTCAAGCAGAGTGCGCACGTTCCATGCGCCTAAAATGAGTGGAAAGATCTTGCCTTTCTTTTTGTCTTTCCTTTGTTTCGACCGCAGAAGTAGGGTACCACCAGCCGGTAACAGGCTAAGTAGTGTTGGAACAGGCAATGTTTAGAGGCCTCTTTTCTAGCCCTTCCTCCGTGCCATGGAGGTGAGCAGTGCTTTCCTAGAGAGGGCTGCTCAGCCGCTCAGGGAGCTGCCGAATCCCACTGCTGCTCCGATCAGTAGAAGACGACCATATGGCCTGAGCCGCCTGTGTGCAGGTCTGCGACTACTGCTGCCAGCGTACCCACGCCTGCCACTTCTCCGCTCGCCCATCCCCACAGGACTTGGTGTGATGTGATGTTTATGGATGGATGAAATGGTGACTTGCGCGATGATTTGGGGTTTAAAAGTGAAAAAAAGTTCCCGCAGTTCTCGACCCCCTCTCTCCCAATTCCTTCGTGCCCGTGGCGGACAAAGTCAGAGGCGCGGAAGGATCTGGTGCAGCTGATCGGGGCGTTCTACGTACGGGCAGTCTCAATACGCTCCAGGGGTTGCTGGAACGCCTTTTGCCGTTGAACGAGTTGGTTTCTTCCACATTCTGCGTCCGTTGCGCGTGGGCTACTCGGATTCACCGTTGGTTTATCCGGATCGGTTCCGCACCTGGTTTAGCCTGCCTGTCACAGCCGTTGCCCGGGGGGTGGCCGCTGTCGCATGCTGACGATTACTGAACAGGCGTGAGCTGGAAGTCGGTTAGGACCAACAGGATGGGCCCTGAAAGGGCGTAACATCTAGATTCAACATCTAGAGGCTTACGTAAATACACTGTCCTGGGCATGCTAGTGTTGCAGTATAAAGAGCGGACAGACATCATAAACAGCATCGTTGTTGGGAGTTGAAGATGGATAAGAAATTTTTCCCGTCTCTTCGCGACTATCTGTTGGATAGGACCTAAATCAATTTGAATATCGCTTTAGACAGTTTGGATTACCCTTTACAAAGTCAGACTGGACGCCTGGTGGCATTTTGAGGGTTGTTTAATTAGGACCAGGGACCATCAGTATGCATATCTTGATTATGTTGAGGGACTGACCCCTTTGGTTTGAAGTGCTGGCAGGTTTGTAAAGTAAAACCATCCCAAACCTTATAAGTAATGGTTGAAGAAGAGAAGCTATGAACTAAGTGTGTGAAAACCAGACAAGACAGATGAAAGTTGATTGTATTTCATCATTAAAGGGTCAAGAATAACTTTTTAACTTATCTATCTTCTACTATATATAAAAATGGATGTATGGATGTGTATTATGTATGTATGTTGTTTGTTACCTTAGACTCGGAAACTCTGAACAGATGTAGCTGAAATTTACAGGATATGTTTGTTTTGATGTCGGGATCTACCTGTCACAGTTTGAATGGTAGCGCTGAGCTTTTCGAAAAAATCTAAAAAATAATAACACCTCATTTCATCGAGGTTTCTAAAATTCCATTAACGTTTCCGGGATATTATCGCTGACAATTTTAAAAATCTTTAAAAATCGAAAAACGAAATTTCATCGAAGTTTCTTCCGGAAGTTTACAGTATGCGCATCTACGATTCGACTATGATTCAAGTCAATATTTCAAACAAGCCTTAAAGCTGAATTTAAATACCAATCCCGTTTGTTTATAATCGATCATAATACCAAATCATATTTTAAGTTATCAAACTATTCCCTCAATGTTTGTTAGCTATGTTGGCAAATTCTCATATAATTAACAAACAAACTGATCAGAATCGTTCATTTGGGAGCTTTGGGCATTTTTATAAATGGCAAAATGGTTATTTGCCATCAACGTTTACCTGATGTACAATGTACCGTTATATTATGAATATTGCCAATTAGATTCGCAAACGGGTTACCATTTATTATTTTTAAATCAATCCATACCATTGACCGCTATGGCGGCTTTCAATTCTAAATTAAGTACAACCATTTCGCAATAGATGGCGGTGATAGTTTCGACAAATGATTCATACAGTTTACAAAATTATTCAAAACATTTTTCATGAAGTTTCTATGCATTTCCTAATAAATTTAATCAAATGCTAATATTTTTATTTATTCAGCGAAACATCAACAGTGATATTTGATTCCGTGTTGAAGACAAACAAGCTGCAGTTATTTCCACCGCTCTTCAAATTTTCCACATTTGCATTTTGCCTCCCAAAAAAGCTATTGGGCCCATCTCACCTGAGCACGAAAGAAAGGCATTACTGCCAGAAACGATGGGCAAGAAAGCAGGACTGCAAACTGTTCAGTACGCACTGCTGAAGCCCGTTCGTCCTGAAACGGACGACGCGGGACAAGACAGAACCAATCAGTACGCACTGCTCCAAGTCCGTTCAGCTAAAACAATCGAGCAAGGGAAACAAGTCTGCAAACCGTTCGGATACCCCTCTCTACCCAGACGAACACTGCCCTGATTTTAAATCTAGGTGCATTCCATTACAATACAAAATTATGATTACAGTTTTCATCCAAATGGGGTTATTGGAAAATGGATAGTTATGCATGTATTGCTACAGTTTTAATCAAAATCTGACATTGTTGTTTCATCTGTTGTCTCATCAAGTACATTCGATCAGTATTGCAATTCGGTAAATCGATCAAGTACATTGCAAATATGTCAACAAAGGCAATATGGCTTTTTTGGTGGCAATTAGCGCATCCATCGATGAAATCGAGCATTATCAACTGGGACGTTACATTGGGAGCAATAAGCAAATACTGGCGCATTTTATTTTCCCAAACCCGAACGACATCAACTTGTTCATTTGGCAGTCACTGAAAAAGGACGCGCTGTCTTCACCGGAAATGCCATGCACGGCATTTCATCATTGCCAACAACGTTAACTGCATTTTCTCATTTGTAGAGATGATATTTCCAAGGCGCTACTTTAACACTTACCATGGAATGCAGTAGCGAAAAGTTTCAACGTCGCAAACAAGGTAAAACAGTTGAAAAACTTCAATTTATATTGAAAACGTTAGGCCGTTTTGTTTTCATCCCAAAAAATGCAGAATGCGTTCTTGCGTTACTTTAATCACAACATGGACCAACATCCCTTTAAAAATTGAACAGTTACGGTCATTAAGTGCCCCTTATCGTGAGCTTGCCAAATTAAATCTTCTTGAAAACGTGGGATTGGGGCCCTTCACTCGCTCATGCTCCCAAAACTGCACGACCACAGCAAATACGCATTATTTGCAGTAATTTAACATGCTTCATCAATCCAAAGAACTTTGGGAAAAATACAAAGACTACATGAGTGAAGACATCCTCATCCTGCGCAAATCAAAATCCTGACATTCAATTCACACAAACGTATATAATGAGGCATTGGTTTCATTAAAGGACTATGTTTGGCAATCACTTAAAGCACGGGTGCATTAGAATGTTGCCAGAATGATCTCAAACAACCTTTTCGATTGTGAGTTGGAACGAAACATTTTGATATCAACGAATTGGTACTTTGTTCAAACGAATCTTAAATTTTGATTCCAGAAAAACCATAGCATTGACAATTGTCGATTACCAGAAAATTTGGTATTGTATTTCTTTAGATGCGCCAGCCGGCAAATTTTCTCATTTCACTTATTTTGGAATCGATCACGAAATAATATGCAGGGAATCACTCTTCTGAATTAAGCACTTTTTGATGGTGGCCAAACAGCGCATTCATCCTGAAATTGTCGTTGAATATGCAAATCCGAACACCAACTGCAATATAACAAAATTCTGCAATGGGTAAAGTCCCCAATTATGTCAACTCATTATATGGAATGAATGTCTTGGCCAGAGCCGGATTGGGCATAGAAGTATGTGCAAAGGGGCCGCTTGGGGGGCCCCCTCTGGACTAAGTTGTCCAAATCATAAAAAAGAACCCAAGTTTGGGAGGTGGTAAAAATTTCCCCTTTCATTTTTTATTGAGTGGGCCAGATCATTTTCTCAATTTCGGACTTAATTGGGCAGGTCACTGGGGCTCATTACCGTAACAGTTTTTACTTTTTGTATGGAGTGTCTCTGTGGCCCTCAAAAACAGGAAAAAGCAAACAAAAGAAAAATTCAATTTGACTCATACAGTTCAAGTCTCTGTTCTTCAGTAGTTTTTGCGCAAACTTATTTAAAATAAATGCAAGTGGGCGTATGAAATATTTTCTAAGACATGAGCAGATCTAGGCACTCTAAATAATTTCATTCATTCGTTTTTGTGGACTTTTTGCACTCGACTGATGTCCCAAAATAATAGAAGACCAATGTTAAACAACTTGGACCCTTGGGAGGCCGCAAAACCTAACACAGAGCCATAATTTTACAGAACTACGACGAGAGTAATTTTTATTTGTTCTGCTCTTTGGATGTTTTAAATCCTCCATCTTGTTTTTATTATTTTATTTTACATAGCTAATTTTATGTTTCATTGAGAAATTAATTTTTAAAAATAGTTTCTATCATTTTTCGTTTTCAATGAATTCAATGTTTTAAATCAGAGTTATAGTCATGTTAAGTGGTTAAATTACGAAGCACCTTGTATATAATATATCATCTTAAAGTAAATTGTTATATCATAAAACGCTGTCAAACTTTCCATTTATATGTTATATTAGTAGAAATGAAGAATTACATTTATTTGTAAATTCGTTTTCTCTTCCCAGATTGAGATGACATCATGAGAAAGCAGAGCCGGGAAAATGCGGGTCGACATTACGCTTCTGGAAGTGCAAAGCGTAAAGCACAGATGAAAGGAAAATATAACAGTTCTTGTATCAAAAACACCAAGCTGTCTGAATGTTTTAATGTCGTGTGTAATGGTGCTGAATCCAAAGAAATCGAAGCAGAAAATATAGAAATCGCGTCCCCGTATAGTAGATGAAGATGGTGATATAGAACAATCATCATTACCAATATTAAGATCAGCAACTCTTACGACTAGCCACATTCCACAAGACAAACTGAAGTCAATGTCACAATCCTTCAATTTAGCCATATCATTTTCAAGCCAAGAAGGAAAACAGCACATGCTTTAAGTAACAACATCTTCTACAAGCCAAAGCACAACGAAAATAAAATGTACTCCAACGATATTGGGGGAGGGCCCAATCACTTCAATCGAGATTATTGGATTGCGAAGGACAGCGAAGTGCAACATATGAACAGTGATTTCTTGTTTTCCCAAAAAAACCTACGAAAAAGAAACAATCCACAAATTTTGTCGAAAATCGTTTTCCATTACCATAAATCAACAAACAAAACTCATGTGAGAGATTGGTTGTGTTATTCAAAAACTAAAGGACAACTTTTCTGTTTGTTTCAAAGTTACTATTCAGACTTTCTCAGGTTTGAAGGATTTGACGATTGGAAAAACGCAAATAATTTTTGAAAAGACATACACCTCCATGACAAGCGATAATTTCTCTGTTAGTTTGCAAAAGAAAGATGTGTGTCGATTCTCAACTGTAAGCCAAATTGAGACCGAACAAACATATTGCGGACACTTTTGGAGCAAATTACTTAATCAATTTTTAGCAGAACGAGGTCTTGCATTTCAGGGTAGGGATGAAATTATTGGTTCACCTATTAATGGAAATTATTTAGGTCTGTTGGAATTAATAGCCAAAATTTTACATTTTCTGGGTCAGCATATAAATACTTATGCAAATAAGGAAAGGGGCATACATCATACTTATCAAAAACAACATGTGAGGAATTTTTCCATCTAATTGCATCAAGCTTACTGGATCATATTATTTTCGAAAATTAAATGCAAGTCTATTCCCGTATCACTGGACTCTACTCAACATTTCGCATGTGGACCAACTCCTCTATATGCGCTATGTGTAAACCATCTGGACCAGTGGAAAAGGGTTTTTGAAGTTCTTGGATATGGAACGTCATACTGTGAACAACTCCCAAAGTTTACGTTTTTAAAGGAAAATGGCTTTATATCAAAGACTGTCGCGGTCAAAACTATGACAATGCCAGCAACATGAGTGGGAAATACAACAACACAAGCACGCATTGGGGATAAATAAAAACGAGAATACATTCCCTGCTTTGACATTCACTGATTTGGTTGCGAATGTGTGCGAATGTTGTATAGAACATCCATTTTTTCGATTTGTTGAAGATCTCTATACATTCTTTTCCGCTTCTACCTATCGATGGGGCATTCTTAAAAAAGCACTGGAAGATACGGTTCAACTTCCGACTTTGAAGAGACTGTCGGACCCGGGTGGTCTTCCCGGGTGATGCGACAAGCCTTTATGTGGTTTTTATAACAAGTTTTGGATGTCTCCGATAACATGGATCAAGGTAGGTGTCGTAATCAACATGGGCTGTTTTGGAGATGAGTAAGTTGGAACAGGGAAAAGTTAGCATTTATGGAACGGAATTCTAGAATGCTTCAAGCGTCTGGGGCTTCATTACAGTCACCTATCAGGGCCTTAACACGGGATATGCTCTTATGAAACTTACACGGTACTTCAACAATCGGGCCCACATTTTCAGATAATTTAGGCAAAGCCAAAATCCCGACTCCTGTCAAAAATATCGCAACAAACTTCCCACACCTAAGCGAAATACTAAGTCGACGATTTTAGTGTCTACTACGCTCGATGAAAATTGTAGAAAATCAAACACCCAAAAGAATTTGAAGTCAGGTGTTTATTGTTAATTGATTGTCTCTCCTAGCTAAACGCATGGAAGCTGCCATGGGGTGACTGATGTATTTGGAACATTTCGGCAGTTAAAATCTCTTTGAAGGGGATCTTGAAAAAAACTCAAATTTGTCAGCTCTTGCAAGGATTTGGAAGAAGCCTGGGCGACGAACTTGTGCAGTTCGCTGAACTTCTTAAAACTAATGTGCTGCTGCTTTAGAACGAATGAATGAGCCTTGAACTGCAATTTTATAAACATAATGGAAAATTCATTAGGTCCCTGTTTCCCAAATGTAGAAATAGTCTTACGAATTTATTGTCTTTAATGATTACTAACTGCAGCGGAGACTTCTTTTTCAACATTAAAGCGTATAAAAGTGAGTTAAAAACACGATGGGACAAGATCGTCTAAATAACCTCACCTTAATGAACATTGAATGTAATTTACTTAGAAATTGGTTTGTCTAGTATTATCTCTAAATTTCTACATTAAATCAGACAAGTTTGTTTTTAAAATTTATGTTTTTTTTATTATCATACAAAACTTAGGGCCCCGCTAAAATTTGCCCGGGCCCCTGCTGAGTCTAATCGGCTCTGACTATGACGCACAAAACAGCATAAGAACTGCTTCATCGTACACTAAAAGATTTGAGAGGAAATGACCAGCTCTTCGGTGGCGCACTTATTTTATTGTCTGGCGATTTCCGGCAAACTCTCCAGTTATCCAAAATCAACACCCCTGATGAACTATGCATGCCTGAAATCATTAGTTTGTGAACACATACGGTTTACTTTGAAAACCAATATGCGTATCAACTACAACCTGTGAAACCGCTAGACGTTTCGTAAAACAATTGTTGGATATTCGGAATGGGAATATGTCATCATGATTCCACCCATGTTTTACATTTCCACAAAGCTTCTGTAACATAGCGTCACGAAGTTTATTCATAAAGTTTTCCCAAATATTGCACATAATTACAAAGATCATCAGTGGCTCCTACGTGCTACTAAAAAAAACCAAGGATTTTATGCCATAGATTTGAGCATTAAAACAAAATAACAGGCGAAGTGATAACGTATAAGTCCATCGATACTGTAATGAATCAAGACGAAGTTATCAATTATCCAACTGAATTCTTGAATTCACTTGATTTACCAGGCATGCCCCCCGTTATTAACATTAAAAATTTGGGCATGCCTATCTTTTCTTCTCGAAACATCAATCCACCACAACTTTGAAACGGTACCGGGCAGGAAAAATATGATGAACAATATCATCGAATAACTTTAAATGGAAAATTTAAAGAAGATATACTATTACCACGCATCCCAATGATTCCAGCCGACATGCCTTTTCGATTCAAACCTTTTGCATTTTTCCGGTGACTCGCCTTTGCAGTACCATCAACAAATCACAAGGACAATCCTCAGGTGTGGGACTCATTTGGAAAATCCCTGCTTTTCATGGACGGGTATTGTAGCCTTTCACGCGTCAGAAAACCTTCTGATTTATTCTGTACGCACCAGACGGAAAAACAAAGAATATTGTATATCAAAGAGCACTTCAATAAACAGAATTAAAATGAAACGTTAAATTGTAAGTTTTCCCAAAAAAAGAACAAAGGACAATGATCCAAAATAATTATTAAATATTGTTTTCCCGGTTTCCTTTAAATTCAATTTCTTTTGGGGAGGTAGAACTGAAGTACAGCTAGTACAATATAAGTATGATTTAGTAGTGAGGAAGTGTTTGTTGCCTAGTGAAATTTTTCATATTTACATACACAGTAAATCTGATTTGTACGGAGTGTATTGTTTTCTAGTAGAATATTATTAATTTTATGATATTGTGAAGATGACGTTTTTATGAGTTTCTAGATTTGTGTATTTATATTTATTAAAACAGGATAAAATTCCCCCTTTCAGTTATTTAATTTGATAACTGTTCGTTTACGTGTCAGTGTTTTCTATTGAAACCCTTTTTATTGTGAGTTTGGAATTTGAAAAAAAAGATATGCAGTCATTGTGAAGAAGGGACTTTGGTCTAAATTCTTCATCTTCTTACTACTCCCAGCAAGCACATTCTTAACAATCTCTCAACTCTCTCTCTTTTGCCATCTCTTCACTCTTTCTTTTTCCTATCCTTTTATATCAGCCTCAGCTCTCTTCGCCAGGTCTGTCAGTCTTTCTCCTCTTTTCCTGCGGGTTCCAAAGTTCTGTCTTGAGCTTCGATCGGATGTCCTATCCCTTGAAATCTTTCCTAAGCTCTTTCTCACCAGGCTGCCCCCAATTCTCTCTGAACTCCCGTTTGTAATCCTGTCATCCATCTCATTCTATTCTACGTAAACATCCATTT
>JADZMA010001077.1:0-10000 GCA_020796225.1 Arion vulgaris
TCAGAGAACGCATGGCAGCGTGAGCAATGCATCTAACAACCAATTTGCAAAAAATGAGCAGCAGTCAAAACCGGCCTACGTATCATCACTGGAGCCATGAAGTCCACGCCCATCAAGGCGATGGAGACAATTTCCGGGATCCAACCAAGACTGACCGAAGGGACAAAAAAAAAGTAGTACTTGCAGAAAAACTCAAACGACTCGAATCTCATCCAATGCATGAAAGAATGTATGAATTCGGAAAGTGGAGAATACAGAGATCTAACTTCGTTAGAATCTCTAAAGCACTGACCATGGACCATCCAGTCCTTTCCAAATGCACACCCAAACCAACCCGGCAATCGACAAGTGCCCGCCATGGAAGACCAAAATGCCAGAACTAAGGGAACCAATCCCAGGCATACTGAACAAAAGGCCCAAAACCTCGGAGAAAAATTGCGACAGAAGAGTACATAGAATCAGAGTACCCTGAAAATGAGTGGACGCACGTCTACACGGACGGATCGGCAATAACGCAATAAGCGATGGTGGAGGAGGAATAGTGCTTAAAATCTCAAAGAAAGTAACGGTCAAGAAAGCGATTGCAACTGGCAAATACTTGAATAACTACCGAGCAGAGGCAGAGGCAATCAAAGAGGCGGCCGAAATGATCTTGGAGAGAAGAAGCACTACACGGAACAAGGTCGTGATATTCACCGATGCTCTATCGGTCATCACGGCACTTAAATGCGTTGGCAAAAAAAGAGATGAATGAGCTTTAAAAAGTCCCCCGCTGAACTAACGAGTTCACTCAAACGCACCGTCATCCAATGGATACCGTCACACTGCAACGTTAGGGAAACGAAGCAGCCGACAATAGCCAAAGAGGGCGGGCGATCACTCAGACTGATCTCGAGATCGGTTATGAGGAAGTCAAAACAACCATCGGTTCGCACTATAGAAGCAAATGGGCAAAAGACCACCCCCAGCACACAGCCAGTGACGGATACTATGGTCTCTCTCGACGCGAACAAGTTGCCATACTTCGCCTCCGTACCGGCACAACAAGCTCCGAGCCCACATGTTCCATAAATTTAAAATTTACAACTAGCCTGTGCCCTGCAATATGGCAGAATGATGCGCAGAACACGTCTTGCAAGACTGTCAACGATTAGCAGGTATAAGGAAAGAGTACTGGCCACAACACACAGAGTTTCATGAAAAGCTGTACGGAGAAACGGAGTCCCAAAAACAACAGTAAAATTCATGATAGAAGTTGGTCCATCAGTCTAGTCCGGGAACGCAAGAGAGAGAAAGAAGTAAATAAGTTGGACATGTACAAGCCAGGATAGTTTCTAGACAATGATAGATGTCATCACAGCGTGATCACCACGGTTCTCACGTAGTGTCTAGAGGGGAAAGTCAGTCGACGTTAATACAACTGAAATTCTCCGCAAGAAGTTAATTTAATTTTTTTGTTATCTCTTAGATATCCACAAAAAAGACTTATTATCAGAAATAAAATGCCGTGACTCGGCTTAAAGAGAAAGTAATCCAATTTTACGACTAACAAAGCGACGAATGGGGAACAAATAAGAGGATTTCATGTATAGAACTTTTTACTTCTTACAAAAGTTTAAGTATTAAAAGTCGTAAACAATACATTTATCGATTCCCACCCTTTTCCCAAACGTGTGGACGCCAATGGATTCATGCTGTGTCAGTAATCATTTCCTGCCTATTCATTTTCAAAATCCTTGTCGGCAAACATATTCCCAAATGTTTCACATGAACGGACAATATTTAAACTAAAATATCAAACACGGAAACTTCTTCTGCGATCAACTTCTGCTTGCGACTATTCCGGTGTGTGTCATAAACAGGGTGGTGTACTTGAGGTCTTCGCCTCCTCCACTCTCTCTAGTTTGTTCTGAGGGCTGTTTCTGTTGGCCAGATGTCCATTCTCACGCTGCTCATGCTGAGTCCATGAGTCTTGGTTATTGGTTACTAAATTGACGTCATTGCACTCGGGGCATACCCATAGGCGCTCAGTCTCCCCAACAGATATCGAAGAGTATGCATACGATGGTTCCTGTGGCTCGCTGATTAAACATCCCTTCACTCTGCCTTCAGGCATCCAGTTCGAGTTGTACAACGGTAACTCAAACTGCCTAAATCGCTTGAACGATTCAACATCGATTTTAGTGTTCTCATCCAACAGACAGTCGCGAATAGACCGAAGAGTATCCCCTTATCCATCTCTCCCAACAGTCGATGCTGTTGATGCAAGCCAGTCTGCCTTCTCATTATCATAAACATGAGACAGATTCTATGGAGATGTTCTCTGAGTCTGCAGTGTTCAAAGTCTGGAGACTGTGGTCTGCATTTTTCCGTTTAATTTATTTATGTTGTCAAGCTCTGGGCCGCTGTATCCACCGCATGTTTTCTCCACGTCCTTTATGACTGTTACAGGAGCGTCTTTGTTTCTGTAAACTTTGTGTTGGGTGCAGTTGTGTTAGGCTCCCCGAGCCCTTTCGAGTTTGTCAGCCTTTTAATTTCCTGGGTACCTACGTCAAAATAATTGAGCATGTGACTTATGAAAGCTGTTTGAAATTTTCGAAGTTGAAACGAAGCTTAGAAGTTGGGAGGATACTCCTTGAACAATGATTGATCTGAAAGCTCGTGATTACAGCTAGCGTGATATATCTGCAATCAAAATTGGCATTCTTTCAATGTTGGTGATTATGGTATATATATGTGTGCGTCTTAACGAGACATAGACAGTGTATAAATAGACATAAACATTGTATAGCAGACACACAAGAAAACTAAACTACTTCCAAGTTGTCTAACCAGACTACTCAAAATAAAATAATAGGATAAAATTCCCGATACCGAAGTCCTTAAAAGAACCAAGATTCCAAGCGTTAACACCCTGTTGCAGAAGGGCAAGGTAAAATTGACCGGTCACGTTGTTCGGGTGCCCTGATAAACGCATTCCAAAGCAATTGATGAGTGGCGGCTTAAAGGGGCAGATGATCGTTTGGTGAACAGAAAAACCGCTTAAGACAGGGGTGGCCAACCTTTTCAGCAGGCGGACCAAATTTCAGAAACAATATCTCCTGCCGGGCCATGCACTTATTTAAAAAAAAACAATTAAAGTAAACAAGCAAGGCGCTACAGCTTCAACCACATCGTTGCTTCCAGTAGGTGAGATCGTGGTCAAACGCTTGTCTGGTTTAATGAAAAAAACCAACAATAAATAGGTATATTTATTTTTTTTAAAGAAAATGAAACATAACTGAGAATCAAACATCATAATTAGACAAAATTAAAATATTTAAAAGTGAGACATCTGACTTTGTTTTGCAGAACTAAGTGCATCAAAATTGATTTCGATTGATGTTGTCGCTACAATATGCCAACACTTTTTTCAAATGAACATCAGTAATTCGTGTTCTCACTTGTGATTTGATGTGGTTCATGCGACTAAAAAGCCTTTCACTGCATGAGTGTTTCCAAATAGCGAAACCATCCACAGAGCATGTTTGTAAAACTCAGGATTTTATCCTTGTCCAAATACATTTTATAGAACTCTTCCAAACCAACTTGATGGAATTTCTCCTTTAACTGTGTATCACAACACATTTCACAATGTTCCATTTGTAATTTTCTGGTAATAAATTCACGTCTCCTGGAATGCGTCGCAAATGCACAAAAAGCACATGATAGACCAGTGTTTCCCAACCATTTTTGTGCCATGCCCCACTAAAGCCTTTCAAAAATTCGTATCACCCCCTTCCTATATAACATATAAACAAATTGTATTTCCAAAAAATTGAATTGTTCACTGAAGAAACTTGAATGATAGGTTTTAGGAAGAAATCACTAGGATATTGTTTAGGAAAACAGAAATTTTTCAAACATATAATGGAGAACAGAAATTAACTACGATATCATTTTAATGATATATTTTTCTATATTATTTTAATTATTAGTACCTGTTTATTACTTACACTTAGTGAGATCCTTGCAATTGATAGATGCTGCAAAGAGATTTTATGTTGTTCCAATTTAGTTAGCTTCAGTCTCAAGTCTCCCATTGTGTTATATTCAACCATTTTTTTTTTGTTAGCAGCAAATCAGTTATGGCACTAAAACCACATTCAGTTAAAAATGAAGATAGAAATGGTAATAAGTTTTCTTGCACATTTGGTTGAATTTGTATATTTGATTTATGTTTCTGCAAAGCCTCCCAGAAATAAGAGTATCAAATAGTTCCATAAATCTTGTCACACAGCTCCCTTTCGAGAGCCATCTTACTTCAGTGTGAAGTAAAAGTCTGACATGGTCTGCATTTTGTTCCTCACAAAATAGCTTGAAGAGGCGATCACATTTGGCATTAGCTTTAATAGCATTGATATACTTTATAACTGAATTTAGTACTTCGTTTAGAACATGTTTAATATTTTTAGCTACCAAATTTTCCCTTGAATAAACAATGCACAAAAAGTATTACTGATTCTCATTTTTTAGCAATTTAACCATTTTTCTTGTCATCATATTAGGGGTACCACCCCCCCAAAACCCCCCCAAAAAACCCCCAAAACCCCCCCCCCCAAACCCCCCATTAAAAACCCCCCTTTTCCCCCCCCAAACCCCCAAACCCCCCCCAAAACCCCCCCCCCCCCCCCCCCCCAAAAAAAAATTCCCAAAAAACCCCAAAACCCCAAAAATTTTTAAAAAAAAAAAATTTTTTAAAAAATTTTTTAAACCCCCAAAACCCCCAAAACAAAAAAACCAAAAAACCCCCCCCCAAAAAAACCCCCAACAAAAAAACCCCCAACACCAAACCAAAAAACCCCCCAAAAAACCCCAAAAACCCCCCCAACCCCCCAAAAACCCCCCCCCCAACCAAAAACCCAAAAACCCCCCCCAAAAAAAAAAAACCCCCCCCCAAAAAAAAAAAAAACCCCCCAAAAAAAAAAACCCCAAAACACCTTTTTTTTAAAAACATTTAAAAAATTAAAAAAAAATTTTTAAAAAAAAAAAAACTAATTTATTTTTATTTTAATTTTAATTTTTAAAATTTTTCCCCCCTTTTTAAAAACTAAAAACTCCCTAATTTTCAAAAAAAATAAAATCCTTTTTCCTTTTAAAAAACCCCCCTAGGAACCTTTTAAAATAATCCCTTTAATTTTCCCAAAATTTTAATACCCTTTTTTTTTTTCCAAATTTTAAAAATTTTTCCCAAAATTAATTTAATTTTTACAAAAATTTAATAATTTTCCTTCCCAAAAAAACCCCCCAAAAAAATTTTCCCTCCCCAATCCCCCTACCTTTTCCCAAAAAAACCCAAATTTTTTCCCCCCAAATTTAAAAAAACCCCCCTTTTCCCCCCCAAAAACCCCAAAAATTTCCCTAATTAAAAAAAATAAAAAAAATTAAAAAAAATTTTTTAAAAAAAATTTTTTAAAAATTAAAAAAAAAATACAAATAAAAACCCTCCCCCCCCCCCTTTTCCCAACCCCCAACCCTTTCCTTCCCCCCCAAAACTTAATCCCCCCTTTTCCCTAACCCCCCCTAAAATCCCCCAATTTAAAATTTTTAAAAAAAAAAAACAACTAAAAACCCCCAAAAATTAAACCCCAAAAAAAAAACCCCAATTCCCCAAAAAATAAATCTCCCAAAATAACCTTTAAAAACCCCCCCCCAAAAAAATAATTTAACCCAAAAATTTTTAATACCCCAAAAAAAACCTTTTTTTTAAAATTTTTTTTAAAATTCCAATTAAAAAAATTTAATAATTTCCCAACCTTTCCCAATTTCCAAAAAATTTAAAACCCCAAACCCCTTTCAAAATCAAAAAATCAACCCCCCCAAAAACCCCTCCCCCAAAAAACTCCTACCTAATTAACCAAAAAATTTTCCCCCCCTAACTACCCCCAAACTAAAACCCCCCCCCCCAAAACCAACCCCCCCCAAAACCCCCCCACCTAAAAAACCCCCTCCCCTACCCAACCCCCCCCAATCCCCCCCCCCCAACCCTAACCCAACCCCCCCCCAAACCAACCCCTCCCAAAAAAAAACCCTTTCCCCAACCCAATTCCCCCCTAAAACCCTACCCCCAAAAACCCTACCCCCCCTTTTTAAAAACCCCTTTAAAAAAAATAAAAAACTTTTTAAAAATAATACCAAAAAATCCCAACTTAAAAAAATTTTAACCAAAATTTAAAACTTTTTTTTAAAACCCCCAAAACCCAACCCTAATTTTAACCCAACCCAAAACCCCTCCACCCCCTAATTAAAACCCCTTTTCCCAAACCCCCCCCTTAAAAAAAAACCCCCAAAACCCTAACTTTTCCCAACCCCCTTAAAAAACCCCCCCCCTAAAATTTTATTTACCCCCCTCTTTTAACCCCCTCCCCCCCCCAAAAAAAACCCCCCAACCCAAAAAAAACCCAACCCAAAAAAAACCCCCCCTAACCCCCCCCAATAAAACCCCCCTAACCCCCCCCCCAACCCAACCCCAACCCTCCCCAACCCAACCCAACCCCCCAAAACCCCCCCCCAAAACCCAACCCCCCAACCCTAAAGAAAAAAAAAAACCCCCCCCCAATTTTCCCCAAACCCAAAATCAAAAACCCAACCCAACCCAACCCAAAATAACCCAATAAAACCCCAACTAAAACCCAACAATAACCCCCCAACCTAACCCCCAAAAAACCCCCCCCAAAACCCAAACCCTCCCTAACCCCCCCCCAATAAAACCCCCAACCAATAAAACCAACCCTCCCCCAACCTAACCCTAACCCAACAATAAAACCCCTTCCCCCCCAAAACCCCAACCCCCAAAACCCCTAATAATAACCCTAACCCAACCCCCCCAACCCCAACCCCAACCCCTTAATAAAATCAATAACTCCAATTTAAACCCAACCCTCCCCAAAACCCCTAATAACCCTAATTAATAACCCCCCCCTCCCCCAACCCTCCCCAAAAAAAAAAACCCCTAACCCAACCCCCCCCAACCCCTAACCCAAACCCCTAACCCTAACCCAACCCCCTAACCCAAATAACCCTAACCCAACCCCTAACCCAAAAAACCAAAAACCCCAAACCCCCAACCCCCCCAACCCTCCCCCAACCCCAAAACCCCAATTTAACCCAACCCCCCCCAACAACCCCCCCCAACCCCAAACCCCCCCCAAAAAACCCACCCCCCAACCCAACCCAACCCAACCCTAACCCCCCAAACCCCAAACCCAACCCAACCCAACCCCCAACCCAACCCCCCCCAACCCCAACCCCCCCCCCAAACCCAACCCCCCCCCAACCCAAAAAAAAAAAAACCCAAAATAAAAAAAAAAAACCCCCCCCCCCCAAAACCCAAAAAAAAAAAAAACCCAACCCTAACCCAACCCCAACCCAACCCCCCCCCAACCCTAACCCCAACCCCAACCCAACCCTCCCCAACCCCACCAACCCCCAACCCCAACCCAAACCCCAACCCAAACCCACCCACCCCAACCCAAACCCCCCCAACCCCCCCCAACCCCCCCCAACCAACCCCCCCCCAAAAACCCAACCCCCCCCCAACCCCAACCCAAACCCCAACCCACCCAAAACCTCAACCCCCCAACTCCAACCCCCCCCCAAACTCCAACCCAAACCCCCAACCCTAACCCCAACCCAACCCCAAAAAACCCAATAAAAAATTTAAAAAATAAAAATTTAATAATAATAATAATAATAATTTTTAATAAAAAATTTTAATAATAAAAAAATAAAAAAAAAAAATTTTTTTAAAATTTAATAATAATTTTAATTTAATAATTAATTTAAAACCCTAATAATAAAACCCAATTTAATAATTTAATTTAATAATAATAAAATTTTAATTTAATTTTAATTTTAATTTTAATTTAATTTTAATTTTTTAATTTTAATTTTAATTTTAATTTTAATTTTAATTTTAATTTTAATTTTAATTTTAATTTTAATTTAAAATTTTAATTTTAATTTTAATTTTAATTTTAATTTTAATTTTAATTTTAATTTTAATTTTTTTTTTAATTTTAATTTTAATTTTAATTTTAATTTAATTTTAATTTTAATTTTAATTTTAATTTTAATTTTAATTTTTTTTTAATTTAATAATAAAAAATAACTAAAATAATAATTTAATAATAAAATAATTTAATAATTTTTAATAATTTAAAAAAACCCCCTAATTTAATAATTTAATAAAAAAAAAAATTTTTTTTAACCTAACTAAAAACCCCAATTTTAAAATTAACCCAAAATAAAAAAAAAATTTAATAATTTAATAATAAAAATAATAATAATAATAATAATAATTAATAATAATTAATAAAATAAAAAAAATAATAAAATAATTTAATAATAATAATAATAATAATAAAAACCCCAAACCCCAAACCCCAATTTAATAATAAAACCCCTAAAATAAAATAATAATAATAATAAAAAAAAAAAAAATTTTTTAATAACCTAATAATACCTTTTAACCCATTTTAACTCTTAACCCTTAACCTTTTAACTTAATCAACCTTAACCAACCCTAACCTAAAAAACCTAACCCTAATTCAACCAACCCCTAATAACCAAATTTTTAAATCCTAACCTTTTGCCTAACTTAACCTAATTTAACTCCTAACCTAATTAACTTAATTAATTTAATAATAATTTTCCTAACTAATAATTTAAAAAATTAATTTAACCTAACCTAACCCTAACCCTAACCTAATTAACCTAATAATTTAACCTAACCCAAACCCAATTTAACCCTTAATAATCCTAAAATTAACCTTTAACCTAACTCCTCCTTAAACCTTTTTTTTTTTTTAACCAAACCCCTAACCTAACCCTTAATAATAATAATAATCAAAACCTTAATTTAATTTAATATAAATTTTCCAACCTCTAATAAAAAATTACCCATAACCTAACCATCCTAACCCAACCTAACCCCTAATAATCAACCTCTTTTTCCTCAATAAAACACCTAATTTTAATAATAATTTAACCTAATAACTCTAAAATAATAACCCTAACCCTAATAACCTAACCAAAACTAACCCTAATTTTTCACTAACCATTTTTCTTTCATAAAACCTTAACCTAATTTAATTTAATTTTTTATTTTTTTAAATTTACAAAAATTTTTAATTTCCTTTTTTATTTTTATTTATTTATTTTTTTTTTTAATTTCTTTTTAATTTTCCCTAAAATTTAAAAATTTTCCATTAATAACTTTTAACCCTTAACTACCTTAATCACATTTAACCCTAACCTAACCTAACCTAACTTTTAACTAACTTTTTTAATATTTAACCTTAACCTTTTTAATTCTAATATTTAACTAACCTAACCCTAATTTTTCCTAACCTTTAAAACCTAATAAAACCTAAAAACCTAACCCTAACTAAAAAAATTTTAACCTAACCCAAACCCTTTAACCTAATTAACACTTTAACCCTTTTTTAAACCTATTTAATAATAAAACCCTAATTAACCAAAAACCAACTCTAACACCTTTAACCCTTTAACCAAAAAAAATTTTACCAATAATAATAACCAAAAAATAATCTAATAACCTAATTAAAAATTTAATAATAATTTTAATTAATTTAATTTTTAATTTTTTTAAAATTTTTTTTAATTTTAATTATTTTATTTATTTAATTTTTAATTTAATTTTATAATTTTTTTTTTTTTTAATTTAATAATTTAATTTATTTTTTAAATTTTCTTTTTTAATTTTTAAATTTTAATTTTTTAATTTTAATTTAATTTATTTTTTTAATTTAATTTATTTTTTTATTAAAAATTTATTATTTTTTAATTTAAATTTATTTTAATTTAATTTTAATTTTAATTTTTAATAATTTTATTTAATTAATTTTAATTTTTTAATTTTAATTTAATTTTAATTTTAAAATTAATTTAATTTTTTTTAAATTTTTTAAATTTTAATTTTAATTAAATTTATAATTAT
>JADZMA010001077.1:22500-25659 GCA_020796225.1 Arion vulgaris
GTGAACTTTGGACAAATAGATTGCCAAATGGTCGCTAAAAACACAATAGAAACTTGATGCTGGGGAATGGTAGTACTGTTTAGGCGAGAGAAAGCAGCTGTGAAAGACATAACACAAAGCCACTGACTATTCAATTAATGCATGCAACTTACGAACAGAGCTAATAGAATTATTTCATCATCGCCGAACAGTACTGGGCTATTGCAGAAACAAATACACATAAAGTGTACAAGATATTGAATAACTGTACAAAAAACACACCATATATCATATTACTATTCTATTTCATCTGGCCTGCCTAGTGTTCGTAGCGTTGAACGACGGGTGACAAGCTCCCTATGAGTGCGATTCAATTCCGTAGGCTGGCAGAAAAGCCACAGGTTCTCCAGATTTACGGTGTTCGTAACACTGAACCGAAGGGTTACGATGTCCATTGCACGAGCTAAGAACTGAAAGCTCAAGTGCTTCTAGATCGAACAAAAATGAAGAAACTGTATAGTGTTATGTAGTCTCGTTACAGCTAGACATTTTAATTTTTAAAACACAAAACAACTCAAATAAATGATCGTTTACGGCTATATATCACATGTCAATGAGGTGATATTACTGACGGTGTAGATTATCATGGCTCTTCCCAACTCTCTTTTTTCCTGGTGCAGCTAATCAGCTCTGACATCGATCTTTTGTCGAACTAGGATGTCAGACCATCGAAAGTCTTCCCCCTCTATCTTCCACGATATCTCATTTCCTGTATTTTAACATGTAGTCACCAAATGTTCCAAACCTCCTTGTCCGGAAAAAAATATTGATTGCCTGGTTCTTATTCTTTTGATCATGTTTCCATGTACGCAGGCCTCTAGTAAAACCTCATCTTTTGTGGCTGCACACTGTTCTGGAAGTATCAAGAAGAAACGGTGTGGGAAAGAAAACATCTGGAAAGAAGTGGGACAAGATCAATACTGAATTTAATCAAGAAACAAAAAATACATTGTTCGGGTACATAAACAGACTACCAACAGACAGCGCGACTAAAAGATCAATGCTACTTCGATACAATGGATACAAAGCGAAAGGTCATTTATGTAAAAGGTGGACCACAGAAATAACAGAGGCAGGGAAAGTAGGAATGGGTCACAAAGTCCGTTTATAAATTTCTTCTTATCTTGATGCCGTGATGCAAGCATGATTAGAGAAAAGAAGAAGAAGAAGAAAGAAGATACTTTGTTTTGTTTTCTCTGTCTCAGTGGCGGCTCGTCATTAAGGGCCTATGGGGTCGGGCCCCACCAAAAGTAATGTGTAACGTGTATTTATTATTTTATAAATTGAAATATAATCTAATCCTTTTTCCTAAACACGATTTTTCCGAAAATGCTTCTCTGGCCCACAACAAAATGATCACGAGGCCACTGTTCTGTCTATACTTTTCAATATGCTTCTGTAAACCACCATTCTACTTTTACAAAGCGATTAGAGTTTGTTCATAATCAATGATTTTTCTTTTCTTCTCTTCCACCATTGACTTCTTTATAGAAGTGTTGAGGTGAAACGTAGTGATCTTGTGTGTGCTTGTTCTTCTCTTCCACCATTTACTTCTTTATAGAAGTGTTGGGGTGAAACGTAGTGATCTTGTGTGTGTTGTTCTTCTCTTCCACCATTTACTTCTTTATAGAAGTGTTGGGGTGAAACGTAGTGATCTTGTGTGTGCTTGTTCTTCTTCTCTTCCACCATTTACTTCTTTTATAGAAGTGTTGGGGGTGAAACGTAGTGATCTTGTGTGTGCTTTTTTTAAGGCACTTTGTAAGCTGATGTTCATGTTCGTAAGGCTATTCTTGATGCCGTCGCTCCATCTTTTGCGTGGTCTTCCTTTGTACTCATTATACTTTTTCTGTGTGGTTCTGTGGTAGGCGATACCAGGGCATTCTGGTCAGGTGTCCAAACAATTTAATCTGTAGTTCTTTATGAATTCCATAACTGGTTTCACCTAGTCTCCTTATGATTTCTTCATTTCAATTTTGTCTCTTATTGTCACACCTGCAGCTCTTCTAAGACACCTCATCTCTGTCGTTATGATTTCCTGCTCATTAGCTGCTGTTATTGGCCATGTTTGACACTGGTAACATAGTGTTGGCCAGAAAATCGTTCTTATGAGATTTGCTTTAGTTGTTAGGCGGTATCTCTTGTGTGACAACAGTGGTGTTAACTGTCCCAGTACTTGGATAGCTTTTTGCAACAATTGCTGATTTCGCTATCGATACTTCCATCTGCTGTGAAAATTGCTCCTAAGTATTTGGTCTCATTTGTTTGTTTTATGTCTACGTTCTGGAGTTTTATTGTAATGATTGACTGCCATAAATAACTATTGCTTCAACATAGTACTAGAGTATTCTTTTCTCAGTGTCATTGGTAGTGAATTCACGCACAGTATGTCTTTTTTAAAAGCTGCTTTCGCTTGAGCTATTGCACTCCCTATTTCTGTTGTACATCTTCCATCTAATGTTAGAAATATTCCTGATGTTTGAATCGATGAACTTGTTTACTGTTATGTTGTTTATTTTGAAATTGCATTATGTTATTTTCTGTATCTTAGAAATAACCATTGGCTCGGTTTTTTATCCTCAACACTTAATTTCACTTTCACTCACATTAGGTCTACAAGTCGTGTATACCTTTCTTTCTTTCTGCATAATTAGGCTTTCAACGCTCATCATATTAGTGTTGCTATTTATAAACATGATGTTTGATAAACGCAAAAGGTAGACCCAGAGACAACAGAGACGACGAAAAACACTGTTCTAGAAAAAAGACGGTTCTAGAAATCTCTCTAACCTGATGCTGCAAGGCAAAACAGGATTAGAGAAAATATGTTTGAAAGATAGATCTTCACATTTTACGCAAGCAAAATAGTTACTTCTCCCCGAATACTATTATTGTTGCATTTCTTCTATTTCATTGAATTGTTTTACAGGATTTATATGTTCATTATTAATAATACGAACTGAAAAACATGACATGTATGTGGGAGCCTGTCCTCATATGGAGATTTACCTATAGATGATAGAACCAGTCGTCAAAGGAGGGCAGAAGATCAAGATTTGTCAAGTCACATCTTATTGGTTGAAAATCCTTTCACCTCTGCCTTTCAACCAACCATTGCGATTT
>JADZMA010001078.1:0-25620 GCA_020796225.1 Arion vulgaris
GCACTCATGGTAAGCAAAGAATAGTACCATGCGAACTACAAGGCATATCATTTATCGTACGTAAGATGTGATCCCCAAGAAAAGCTACCCTAGTAAATAAAAAGCGGGAAAAATTTGGGATGTACTGGCCTACTTGTGGCATAACTACTGGCCTACTTGTAGGCGTATAATACTCCCTACTTGTAGGCGTATAACTACTGGCCTACTTGTAGGCGTATAACTACTGGCCTACTTGTAGGCGTATAACTACTGGCCTACTTGTAGGCGTATAACTACTGGCCTACTTGTGGCGTATAACTACTGGCCTACTTTAGGCGATAACTACTGGCCTACTTGTGGCGTATAACTACTGGCCTCTTGAGGCGATAACTACTGGCCTACTTGTAGGCGTATAACTACTGGCCTACTTGAGGCGTATAACACTGGCCTCCGAGGCGTATAACTACTGGCCTACTTGTGGGCGTATAACTACTGGCCTACTTGTAGGGGGTAACTACGGGCCCCTACTTGTAGGCTTAACTACTGGCCTACTTGTAGGCGTATAACTCTGGCCTACTTGTAGGCGTATAACTACTGGCCTCTGTAGGCGTAAATACTGCCTACTTGTAGGCGTATAACCACTGGCCTACTTTGGCGTATAACTACTGGCCTACTTGAGGCGTATAACTACTGGCCTACTTGTAGGCGATAACTACTGGCCTACTTGTAGGCGATAACTACTGGCCTCCTAGGCGTATAACTACTGGCCTACTTGTAGGCGTATAACTACTGGCCTACTTGTAGGCGTATTAACTACTGGCCTCTTGTAGGCGTATAACTACTGGCCTACTTGGGCGTATAACTACTGGCCTATTTTAGGCGTAAACTATCGGCCTACGAGGGTATAACTACTGGCCTACTTGTAGGCGTATAACTGACAACGTACGTTATACCCCGAGTCCCCACCAGTGGTTAACAAGTTGTCGATATGGAGCGTTCAAAGAAGAAGAAGCGTAATGTTAAAAACAAAAAAAAAAAAAGATCATACAACGAGTTAACAACCTTTCGTCTTCTTCTTCTTCTTCTTTTTTTGAATGATACAGGGGCCGGCTTTGCCCTTCGACCCAATATTATGTGTTTGTAAGTTGTTCTTTTGTTTCGTAAAATGTGTCTCATTTATCTGGTCTTGGTGGAAGTAGGACATGATCTAGTGGTGCTGACCATGAAGATGGGGAGGTGAACGGTTTCTGATGATGTGCACACAGCTGGCACTTTAGTGTGTTGTGGTTGAATTCTGTTCAAGTGATTCTAAGTGTTATGTGTTGGGTTCAGTTTAAAAATGGTGCTCTGATCTCTTCTTGAAGGTGGTATGTTGTCATTGGGGTTAGGGTGGGCCATATGTCTGTAAATCTCTCTTCCCGTGTCTCCTAATTCTTGGACTTTAAATGTTGAGACTCGCCCATAATATCACATAAATGGGGCGTACCGCATTTATGACATCGGCTCTTCCATACTCTATGCAGGGTCGTGCCGGATATGATGCAGAGAGGCGGTCGCATCAGGCGTACCGTGGGGGCGGATAAGCGGGAAAAAAATTACAATTAAAGGTTAATTTAAAGAAACAATTTAAGGGCGGATTCGAAGACTTGCATAATACTGAGAAAATATACCGCACGGCCCTGGCTCTATGTAGCACTAATGAAGAACTATCTTTCTAACTTTCATAGACACAGACTTGTTGCATGCCGTGTTCTTCATTTCACCCAGATCTTCATATATACTCTATGTCCCATTCAGCTACGTGTGTTAGATCACTTACAGTAGCTCTGTGAAGTTCGATCAACATCAAAACACTTTAAGTCAGCTGTTGGCAAATACTGTGCACGTATGTGTTTGCCCGCTACGCAATCAATTATGTTCTGTTTAACGAACGATTAATTGTAATTTTGACCGTTCAGGAAATCTTCCATCAACGCCCCAATGCAACATTTATGTGTTGTATTCGGTTACATTTTTATTGACATCAAGAACATATCGGACGATATTTGCATCGAATATACAGTTTTTAATCGTTATTTATTCGTTCCGGAAATTAGGCTTCGAATAAATTTTTAATTTAGCGGCAGGCGACATGTAATTTGTCTATTAACATTTTTTAAACTAAACCTCTTTTTTTCTTTTTTTTCTCTAATTCTGTTTTATCCAGTCAGGATAAGAAGGATTTCTGGGAACAGGCGTTTCTGTGCGCTTAGTAAACAGTGTTTTTCTTTGCCTTTGTTATCTCTGAGGTCCGTCTTTTGTGTGGACAACCATTTGATTTGTACCGGAGTAACATTGCTCTTTGAGGCGTATTCTGTTGGTAATCTGTTTATGTAGCAGATCCATTTAATTTGTTGTTTCTAGATGAAGTTCAGTATTTGATTTGTACCGGAGTAACATTGCTCTTTGAGGTGTATTCTGTTGGTAATCTGTTTATTGGAGATCCATTTAATTTATTTGTTTCTAGATGAAGTTCAGTATTTGATTTGTACCGGGTAACTTTTGCTTTTTGAGGCGCATTCTGTTGGTAATCTGTTTAGTAGAGTCCTTTAATTTGTTGTTCTTGATGAGTTCAGTATTGATTTTACCATTTTCCTGATGTCTTTTTTTCTAAACCGGTTCTTCTTATACTCTTCACTCTTGAAGCCACTTCATCTCTGTTGTGACTAGTCGTCTTACTTCCCAACATTCTGTGAAGCCACTTCATCTCTGTTGTGACTAGTCGTCTTGATACTTCCAACATTCTGTGAAGCCACTTCATCTCTGTTGTGACTAGTCGTCTTGTACTTCCAACATTCTGGAAGCCACTTCATCTCTTGTGACTAGTCGTCTTGATACTCCAACATTCTTGTAGCCACTCATCTCTGTTGTGACTAGTCGTCTTGTACTTCCAACATTCTGTGTAGCCACTTCATCTTTTGTTGTGACTAGTCGTCTTGATCTTCAACATTCTGTAACCACTTCATCTCTGTTGTACTAGTCGTCTTGATATTTCCCAACATTCTGTGTAGCCACTTCATCTCTGTTGTGACTAGTCGTCTTGATACTTCAACATTCTGTAAGCCATTCATCTCTTTTGGACTAGTCGTCTTGATACTTCCAACATTCTGTGTAGCCACTTCATCTCTGTTGTGACTAGTCGTCTTGATACTTCAACATTCTGTAAGCCACTCATCTCTGTGTGACTAGTCGTCTTGATACTTCTAACATTCTGTAGAAGCCACTTCATCTCTGTTGTGACTAGTCGTCTTGATACTTCCAACATTCTGTGAAGCCACTTCATCTCTGTTGTGACTAGTCGTCTTGATACTTCAAACATTCTGTGTAGCCACTTCATCTCTGTTGTGACTAGTCGTTTGATACTTCCAACATTCTGTGCACTTCATCTCTGTTGTGACTAGTCGTCTTGATACTTAACATTCTGAAGCCACTTCTCTATGTTTGCCCTAGTTCTTGATACTTCCAACATTCTGTGTAGCCACTTCATCTCTGTTGTGACTAGTCGTCTTGATACTTCCAACATTCTGTGTAGCCACTTCATCTCTGTTGTGACTAGTCGTCTTGATACTTCCAACATTCTGTGTAGCCACTTCATCTCTGTTGTGACTAGTCGTCTTGATACTTCCAACATTCTGTGAAGCCACTTCATCTCTGTTGTGACTAGTCGTCTTGATACTTCCAACATTCTGTGTAGCCACTTCATCTCTGTTGTGACTAGTCGTCTTGATACTTCCAACATTCTGTGAAGCCACTTCATCTCTGTTGTGACTAGTCGTCTTGATACTTCAAACATTCTGTGAAGCCACTTCATCTATGTTGTGACTAGTCGTCTTGATACTTCCAACATTCTGTGTAGCCACTTCATCTCTGTTGTGACTAGTCGTCTTGATACTTCCAACATTCTGTGTAGCCACTTCATCTATGTTGTGACTAGTCGTCTTGATACTTCCAACATTCTGTGAAGCCACTTCATCTCTGTTGTGACTAGTCGTCTTGATACTTCAACATTCTGTAAGCCACTTCATTTTGTTGTGACTAGTCGTCTTGATACTTCCAACATTCTGTGAAGCCACTTCATCTCTGTTGTGACTAGTCGTCTTGATACTTCCAACATTCTGTGTAGCCACTCATCTCTTTGTGACTAGTCGTCTTGATACTTCCAACATTATGTGAAGCCACTTCATCTCTGTTGTGACTAGTCGTCTTGATACTTCCAACATTCTGTGTAGCCACTTCATCTCTGTTGTGACTAGTCGTCTTGATACTTCCAACATTCTGTGAAGCCACTTCATCTCTGTTGTGACTAGTCGTCTTGATACTTCCAACATTCTGTGAAGCCACTCATCTCTGTTGGGACTAGTCGTCTGATACTTCCAACATTCTGTGAAGCCACTATCTCTGTTGTGACTAGTCGTCTTGATATTTCCCAACATTCTGTGTAGCCACTTCATCTCTGTTGTGTCTAGTCGTTTGATACTTCCAACATTCTGTGACCACTTCATCTCTGTTGTGACTAGTCGTCTTGTCTTCCAACATTCTGTAAGCACTTCATCTCTGTTGTGACTAGTCGTCTTGATACTTCCAACATTCTGTGAAGCCACTTCATCTCTGTTGTGACTAGTCGTCTTGATACTTCCAACATTCTGTGTAGCCACTTCATCTCTGTTGTGACTAGTCGTCTTGATACTTCCAACATTCTGTGAAGCCACTTCATCTCTGTTGTGACTAGTCGTCTTGATACTTCCAACATTCTGTAAACCATTTCCCATCTCTGTTGTGACTAGTCGTCTTGATACTTCCAACATTCTGTTACCCACTTCATCTCTTTTTGTGACAAATCGTCTTGATACTTCCAACATTCTGTGAAGCCACTTCATCTCTGTTGTGACTAGTCGTCTTGATATTTCCCAACATTCTGTGAAGCCACTTCATCTCTGTTGTGACTAGTCGTCTTGATACTTCCAACATTCTGTGTAGCCACTTCATCTCTGTTGTGACTAGTCGTCTTGATATTTCCCAACATTCTGTGAACCCACTTCATCTCTGTGTGACTAGTCGTCTTGATACTCAACATTCGAGCCACTTCATCTCTGTTGTGACTAGTCGTTTTGATACTTCCAATTTCTGTGTAGCCACTTCATCTCTGTTGTGACTAGTCGTCTTGATACTTCCAACATTCTGTGAAGCCACTTCATCTCTGTTGTGACTAGTCGTCTTGATACTTCCAACATTCTGTGAAGCCACTTCATCTCTGTTGTGACTAGTCGTCTTGATACTCCAACATTCGGGAGCCACTTCATCTCGTTGTGACTAGTCGTTTTGATATTTCCCAACATTCTGTAAGCCACTTCATCTCTGTTGTGACTGTCGTCTGATACCAACATTCTGTGTAGCCACTTCATCTCTGTTGTGACTAGTCGTCTTGATACTTCAACATTCTGTGACCACTTCCATCTCTGTTGTGACTAGTCGTCTTGATATTTCCCAAACATTCTGTGAAGCCACTTCACTCTGTTTGACTAGTCGTCTTGATACTCCCAGCATTCTGCATACGCATTAATCTATCCTTTCGTAGCTGAAGACATAATCAAGGAATACCCCCCACAGAACGGAAAGCAGGATTCTCTTCCTTTTATCCACGTTTCTCGCTTAAGCCAACATTCCCAAATCTGCATTATAACTTGTCCTGAGCAGAACTGCCACCTTACAGTCCTTGGAATTATTGTGTTTTTTCTCATGGCTGACGTCCAGCCTCTGCAACCGTCACCTCAAATCATCAGTTACATCCTGAATCCATCTTCTCCGTGGTTTTCTTCTCATTTTTTCCAGGATGCCTCCATCCATGATGGTCTTCTCCCAAACCCTTTTGTGTCTCATTATATGTCCCCATACTTCAATCAGTATCTTTCGTATATTTGCATTGATTTTCTTTAATAATTTTGAGTTCTTTCTGGGTAGATCTATTTGTTTCCCTTTTCTGTCCGTGATATACGGATGACTTTTCTATAAACTTATATTCAAAAGCCCTATACGTTTTTTCCCTTGTCTTTTAAATGTCCATGCTTTCCACGCATACGTTGCTACTGGGAATATGCATGCTTTTAGTATTCTGCAGATTGATAGATAAAGGGGATAGATAGACCGGTAGATATATAGATACATAGGAGATAGATAGATAGATAGATGGATATATAGGTAGATAGACACACAGACATACATACAACCAGACATACATACATACAGCAGACAGACAGACAGACAAAGATAGATAGATAGATAGAAAGATAGATAGATAGATAGATAGATAGATAGATAGATAGATAGATAGAGCTAGAGATATGTAGGTAGATAGATAGATAGATAGATAGATAGATAGATAGAGCTAGAGATATGTAGATAGATAGATAGATAGATAGATAGATAGATAGATAGATAGATAGATAGATAGATAGATAGATAGATAGATAGATAGATAGATAGATAGATAGATAGATAGATAGATAGATAGATAGATAGATAGATAGAGCTAGAGATGTATAGAAATAAAGTGATATGGATATATAGAGATATGGATTCTGAGATAGACCGACAGACAATCAGACAGACAATCAGACAGACAATCAGGCAGACAATCAGACAGACAAACAGATAAATAAATAAATAACAGTAACACGTGCACTTAAAGACGTTGCCGCGACGTTTTAGAGGCGTGTCCTCACGCTGGTTTGTTTATTTTCTTGTGTGACGTCAACAAACAACATCAACCGGAAGAGACTGTGAGATTAATGCGGACTACTTTGCAAATCGACAATAAAAAGAAAGCTGGGGTCATAAAAAACAGAGAAAGAGAGACAGTTGAATAGAAGTATGAAGTCGTAGCTTATGTGAGTTGATGTGTGTGGATATGTTTGTGTGAGTGTGTGTAATAAGTTGTTGTTTGTCTTGAGTGTTGTGTGGTTAAACAAAAAGAGCAAGGAAGTACCCGATAAATAAGAAAGTTCAGTTTCTGTGTGGGAGACCAGAGGATGGTTAGTTTTCTGTCAGTGGCATAAAGAAAAATGCTAACCTGAACAGTTTTGCGGCGATTGCACTAGCCATGCGGCCATTACTACCGTCCGCTTACTACACCGCCTAAACAGCGACATTACAGGCAATAACGACAGTTTCTATAGAAGAAAGAAGGAAAACAGTTTATGTGTGGCATAGAGAGACGAAGAGGAAACACTGTCTGTGTGCAATAGAAGAAAAGGGTCTAGGTGGAATAGAAGGAAAACAAGTCTAGGTGGAATAGAAGGAAACAAGTCTAGGTGGAATGAAGAAAACAGGGTCTAGATGGAATAGAAGGAAAACAAGTCTAGGTGGAATAGAAGGAAAACAAGTCTAGGTGGAATAGAAGGAAAACAAGTCTAGATGGAATAGAAGGAAAACAGGGTCTAGATGGAATAGAAGGAAAATAGGGTCTAGGTGGAATAGAAGGAAAATAGGGTCTAGGTGGAATAGAAGGAAAATAGGGTCTAGGTGGAATAGAAGGAAAACATGGTCTCATTGGAATAGAAAGAAAACAGTGTCTAGGTGGAATAGAAAGAAAACAAGTCTAGGTGGAATAGAAAGAAAACAGGGTCTATGTGGGATAGAAAGAAAACAGGGTTTAGGTGGAATAGAAAGAAAACAGGGTCTAGTGGAATAGAAAACAGGGTCTAGGTGGAATAGAAATAGGTCTGGTGGGATAGAATGAAAACAGGGTCTATGTGGAATAGAAGGAAAACAGGTCTAGGTGGAATAGAAATAGGGTCTAGGGGGATAGAATGAAAACAGGGTCTAGGTGAATAGAAGAAAACAGGGTCTAGGGTGGAATGAAGGAAACAGGGTCTGGGGAGGGATAGAAAGAAAACAGGGTCTAGGTGGAATAGAAAGAAAACAGGATCTAGGTGGAATAGAAATAGGGTCTAGGTGGAATAGAAAGAAACAGGGTCTAGGTGGAATAGAAAGAAAACAGGGTCTAGGTGGAATAGAAAGAAAACAAGTCTAGGTGGAATAGAAAGAAAACAGGGTCTAGGGTGGAATAAAAGGAAAATAGGGTCTAGGTGGAATGAAAGAAAACAGGGTCTAGGAGGATGAAAGAAAACAGTGTCTAGGAGGGATAGAAAGAAAACAGGGTCTGGGTGGAATAGAAGAAAACAGGGTCTGGGTGGAATAGAAAGAAGACAGGGTCTGGTGGAATAGAAAGAAAACAGTGTCTAGGAGGGATAGAAAGAAAACAGGGTCTAGGTGAAATAGAAAGAAAACAGGGTCTAGGAGGATAGAAAGAAAACAGGGTCTAGTGGAATAGAAAACAGGTCTAGGGGGGATAGAAAGAAAACAGGGTCTAGATGGAATAGAAGGAAAACAGGGTCTAGGAGGGATGGGGGGTAGAAGAAAACAGTGTTCGGTTGGATAGAGGAAGAATGAAAATCTTGTCTGTGTCTACGGGGCAGAGCCGAGTACCCTGGAAGCAACCGGCCAGCACCATACCTTCACACCACAGAGGTTTCCGTTTGTTTGTTGTCGAAAAATCCTACTTCAACTGGGAATAGAACTAAGATTTCTCTATCTTTCTTTCCACTCCCTTTCCCGTGAAGCATGAGATTCAATAGTTGTTCTATTTTCTCTTGGTCTCTGACTGTTTTCTTTATGATTTTCCAAGATAATCCTGCATTCTTCAGTTCCGCAAGAAAACTGTCTCCAGGTATGTTTACGGCATCCCAAGAACTTTCGACTTAAATAAACTTTAGTCCTCGATCACAGCCAAACATGGACAATGAGCAAAGCACAGTTGCAAAAATAACTCATGGAAATGTGATGCCTACGAAAAGTTACCAGCAACCCCAGAAAAACAGTCACCAACATCAACATAAGAAAGTTGGCATAGAACCTTGCTTGAATTACGTTGAGAAACAAAGAATGAAGTGGTTCGGTCACTTAATAAGAATGCATCCAAACGCCACTGTATACAGTTTTCTACAACAGAACAACCGGAAAGAAGACGAGAGGAAGACCACAAAAAAAGATGGTTAAATGGCACAGCAGAATCCTGTCAAAGAGCAAAAAATATAATCACTCACGCCACCAGAACAGCGCAAGACAGAAACAGAAAACCCCGACACTGGGCAACAACCCGGTAACAGTGTGACGACACTGGCAACAACCCGGTAACAGTGTGACGACACTGGGCAACAACCGGTAACAATGTGACGACGAAAGAAGAAGAAAAGTCCTCGTAAAAAGATACATACAAAGACATCAATGGAAATACTACTTTGAAGAGAACATGATGATAGTGAATGTGAGTACCATATCAATCAAAGAGGACAGACAAGAACGGGGATAAGAATATGAAGTGGGAATGTGGCCAAGAAAACACACAAATATAAGAATATGAAGTGGGAGTGTGGACAAGAGAACACACACATATAATAATATGAAGTGGGAATGTGGGCAAGAGAACACACAAATATAAGAATATGAAGTGGGAATGTGGGCAAGAGAACACACAAATATAATAATATGAAGTGGGAATGTGGGCAAGAGAACACACAAATATAAGAATATGAAGTGGAGTGTAAGAGAACACACAAATATAAAAAGACTTAATCATCATCATCAGTTTGTTCTGAGCAGAACTTTGCCACCCTGACAGTGTTTCGGAATTTCTCTCTCTCATAGACCAAACTCATGCTCAACCTATAAGTTACACCCTGAATCCATCTTCTCCATGGTCTTCCTCTTCTCCTCTTTGCTGGGGTGCCTCCTTCCATGAAGGTAGTCTCCAGCAGTTTCTCTTTATATGTCCATAATACCTCAATTTTCTCATGCTTTTTTGTACCATCACGTCCGTGTAGTGCCGAGGCCCACAAGGAAGCAAAGAATAGTACCACTGCGACCTACAAAGCATGTCATAAGAGACAACTGGGGTAGGACCTAAAGAAGCTGCCTTATTAAATAAAAAGCATCGCATAAATCGGATTTACTTATAGGCGCATAACTGGCACAACGTACAATCGCTCTTGGACTCAGATCACATACAAATCACACAGAGTGGTTAACAAGTGGTCGATATGGAGCGTTCGAAGAAGAATAATTTGTAGCATCAGCCCTTATTCTTTTATTTTGAGTTCTTTCTGGATAAATATATTTGTAATAAGTACTCACCTTAGACAATACAATAATGACAAGACGTCCATGATGGCTTCCATTTTGTAAAACAAGCTCTGGTTTTCTTTTATTTGGCAGATCGTCTGTGAAAGACATATATAGTCAGTTGTTAGTTAGTTGTTAGTTAGTTGTTAGTTAGTTGTAGGGGCGGCTCGTCATTAGGCAGTGCGGCCAGCCCCACTAAAAACCGAAAGGGGAATAATTTCCTGGAATAGACAAATAGTAAATACTCAAAAACTATGATTTTTCCGAAAATTTGTATCTGGCTACCAAAAAAATGACCACGAGCCGCCACTGGTTAGTTGTTAGTTAGTTGTTAGTCGAGTACAACCAAACTCCAATGTAAACAGAGTCTTCTATAACGAACAGCAGGGAAAAACGGCGAAAGGAAGACTAAGGAAAAGATGGATAGATGGCATAGCAGAATCCTGTTAAAAAAAGCACAAATAACTATTACCCAAGCCACTAGAGCAGAGCAAGACAAAAACTTACAACCACGGCACTGGACAACAACCACATACACAGGTAACATGTCCTATCCCCACAGAACCCCTCCCCACCAACACACTGAAACACACATAGGCAGAACCTCCTTCTACACGCACACACAAACGCATACACAGGCAACACTCTTCCCTTGATTCTTCCTCTACGCATACGCACGCACAAAGGTAAACATCCTCTTTCCCACACGCACACACACACACATACACACACACAGACACACACAGGCAACATCACTCTTCTCACCACACACAATATGGAGAATTCGAAGAAGAAGATCAGTATTACACAAAGACGAACTGTAGCTCCTGCAAAAATCCTATGTATGGAAAAAATACACTCGTGAACAGAACGACGGTTTTGAACAAAACACACACATGCAACATCCCTTTCCGCACATAAACAACACATAACATCCCCTTTCTCCACACAACACACACATGCAACATCCTTTCCACAACAAACACACACAACACACATGCAACATCCTTTCCACATAAAACACACACATGCAACATCCTTTCACACACACACACACATGCAACATCCTTCCCGCACATAAACACACACATGTAACATCCCCTTTCCCAACAAAACACACACAAACACGTTCAACAATAAACGATATCACATTACGACAAGAAACATGGGCAATAAATGTGATTAATATGAAGGAAAAACTTATGAAACAAGAAACCAACCAACTCGTCCCACACTTAATCAAAGTAATGACATTTCACTGTATGATGAGGGAAAGATGAAATAAAGATAAGGGGCTCACAGAAGAAATGCTGTCAGATAAATTATTATCAAGAACTCGATGAAATGAGAGAAGACAGAATGAAAGAATATGAAAACATTGCACTGTCCATGCGGTACCGTGGCTTGCAGGGAGCAAAGAATAGTAACACTTCGACCTACAAGGCATGTCGTAAGAGGCAACTAAGGTAAGGGCCTAGAAACTACCCTAGCAAATAAAAAGCGTATAAATAAGATGTGCTGGCCTACTTGAGGCATAAATGGCACAAGGTAAAATCGTTCTTAGGGTCAGATCATATCTTCTTCTTCTTCTTCTGCGTTCAACTTTTGCTTCGACTACCCGGTATGTGCTAAACGGGGAGACCCATTCTGTGGAGGTGTGCTCTGAGCCCGCAGTGTCCCGTCTAAGCCCGAAGATTTGGTCTGTGCTTTTCTGTTTAGTGTATTTATCCCTGTGGGCCTGGCCTGTACCCTCCATTTGTTTTTCTCCAGATCATTTTCCTGGATTGTTTCAAGAGAGTCTTTGCTTCTGTAAAACTTTGTGTTGGGTGGTGTTGTGTTAGGCCCCCCAGCCTTTGCGAGTTTGTCAGCCTTTCGTTTCTGGTATGCCACAGTGAGCTGGTACCCACTGTAAGACCAGTTCGGTTTTTTTTGACAAAGCTGATTTTTTTGCCGTATGTCCTGAATGAGCTTGTCTTGTCTGGGACTTGAGATAGCTTGAGAACGGATCTTGAACCCCAAAGACTGCAATATTTTTGCTGACACTTGCTGTCGTTGAGAATCTGTAGCTGCAAGAAGGGCTGTTGCCTCTGCTCAAAGTTGGCATGTTTCTCCTGCTGCCAGAGAGTGTTTCTGTGTTTCCTTGAGGTGAGTGATGTAGATTCCTTGCCTCCTTTCTGGTAGCATCTGTAGCTGAGCCATCTGTAAACACATGTGTCCATGTGCTGGTGGGATATTGCTCTCTAGCATTTGATGAAATGGCTCTTTGCTCTGTCTCTGTTTGTATTTTTTTTGGAGATTATTCCTGAGACTTCTAGGTGTATTTGGGCCGTGTTTTTGGAGATGTCCATGGCTCTGGTATATGGGTTCCCATTTCTGGCTCAGTTTTTAGGATGTCTGTATGTTTGCATATGAAATTCTCTGGCCCGATGGTTGGGACTTTCCTTAAAATCTGTTTTTGTTTTCTCTTGGAATTTTGTGTGTAGAGGGTGTTCTTTAGCCGTTTAGTTTTCAACTGGTGAGTGTTTTAAATTTTCTGCGGAGTTCTAGAGGCTCTATGTCTGGTTTTTTATTTCTACGATAGGACTGCTTTCATAGATCTTACAAATCACACAGAGTGGTTAACAAGTGATCGATATGAGGCGTTCGAAGAACACGAAGAAGAAGAAGCAGAAAACATTGCTCAAAAATCCATATTTATTTGTGTGATTGGTTAATTGGTTATTGGCGTGTTAAGGTTATTCGTTACGGTCTATCTACGACAGAGATGAATGACTTTACAAAATGTTGGTAGTATCTTCCTTTATTGTTACTGTTCTATCTACGACAGAGATGAAGGACTTCACAAAATGTTGGTAGTATCTTCCTTTATTTGTTACTGTTCTTTTACGATAGAGATGAAGTGACTTCACAAAATGTTGGTAGTATCTTCCCTTTTTTCGTTACTGGTCTATCTACGACAGAGATGAAGTGACTTCACAAAATGTTGGTAGTATCTTCCTTTATTCGTTACTGTTCTATCTACGACAGAGATGAAGTGACTTCACAAAATGTTGGTAGTATCTTCCTTTATTCGTTACTGTTCTATCTACGACAGAGATGAAGTGACTTCACAAAATGTTGGTAGTATCTTCCTTTTTCGTTACTGTTCTATCTACAGAGATAAGTGACTTCACAAAATGTTGGTAGTATTTTCCTATTCGTTACATTCATCTACGACGAGATGAATGACTTCACAAAATGTTGGTAGATCTTCCTTTATCGTTACTGTTCTATCTACGCAGAGATGAAGGATTTCAAAAATGTTGGAGTATCTTCCTTATTCTTACTGGCTCCGATTTCCGGTCGCCAACATGTCGGGTGGAAATTCCTAACGGATAAACTGTGCGCGATTTCTTGTGATTGCGGTGTGATTTACGCGGTTTCTGGCTACTAAAAGCGGATAAAACGTGTTGATTAGTGCCCGTGTTTGGGGATGTATGGTCAGAGCAAACGCTTGACCGTACATTGTGGCTGAGCGTCCCGGCCCCGTATCGGAGAATAGCGTAACCTATTATCGATAGGTAGCGCACCGCGTGACGATGGGCTAATGCATCAACCTGCTGCCTTGTAGGTTAATAAATTGGCTAAGTGGGCAGCCGGGCGAAACGCCGCAGAAGAGGGGTGCACAATGTGCAGCGCGATCGTTTACGACGACATCGACTAGTATACAAAAAGGTAGGGTAAACCCGGGAGTCTCGACAGACGGCAGGAATGATCGATCCAGCCGCCGAGCCAGGGGACAGTTAGAGGACAAACACTAGTGAAGCAAATCTAGAACATTCAACATTAGCAGTGGAATGCAGAGGAGTACTAAAGAAGAAGGTCCATTAACAAAATATCTACAACGGGAGCAGATAGACATAGCATGCATCAAGAGACGCACTACTTTAGCCACAGTTTTTTCCATTAGAGGATATCAGACCTTCCGATTAGACGGGGAAGGACGCAAAGGTGGAGCCCCGACCCTCCCCCGAAATGAGTTGCATGTCAAGAAATAAAGTATGTGTGGGTAGACAGTCAGAAATTGTAGGGATAGACCCAACAACCCCAATTGGGACTGACCCTATAACATCTACGGCCCTCCAAACAAAGACTTAGTACTGGAGAACATGAACATAATACCAACAAACTGCATAGTAGTAGGAGACTTTAATAGTCCCCAAGCGGGGGGCTACCAGGATACAAATAACAGAGGTGATGGGGTGGAGGACTGGGAGATAGACAGCAACCTACATAATCAACAATGCTGAGGATAACCTATTACTACTCCAGAACTTGGAAAACCACCTCCACACAGACCTGGCCTTTAGCACAGGTGACATCCCCCACAAAATTGACAGAAGGGGTGCTGGACCAACTCGTAGGAAGTGATCACAGACCGGTAAAGCTGGCCGTAAATGTGCATACCCCCCACAGCAACAAAGCTGCTACCAAGATGGAACTACAAACGAGCAGACTGGGGAATGCACTCTGACAGACCTATACGGGAACCCCTAAACATACGCAAGAGTATGCTAAAAGCTGGGGTTGCAGACTTCAACAAAGCCCTCCAAAAAGCAGCCACGAGTCCACCCCTCAGGTGCGAGACCAAACTAAAACCCCATTCTGGACGGACGAATTAGAACAACTAGAAGTAGAACTAACGAAAGCAAGAAACATTGCAGAAATAGAAAGAACAACAGAAGCAAACTTTAAAACTTAAAGCCACCTCGGAAGATACAAACGAACACTAACGAAAATGCAAAACAGCGGGAAAGAAAAACACAAAGCCTTAACCTAGACAGAGATGGAAATAGTTGGGGAAACTAGCCAGGGCACTAAACCAAGAAAATAAATACAAGCACACAATCACCATCAAACAGAATGATGAACAGCTAAGGGGAAACAAGCTCAATATCCTTAGTGAGCATTTTAAAAAGTAAATCATATAGATGTTCCTGAAGAAGGAGAAACCATAAAAGAAGAACTAATGGCTCACGACCTCATTCAAGGTCCCCCCCGGAGGAGCACATGACAACTAAATTCACAATACATGAATTAGAAAAAGCATTACGTCTCTAAGAAAAGAAAATCACAGGCAATGATGGATAACTAATAAATGATAATAGAAAGGGGACGACAAGCGAAAAGAAGCTACTAGAAATATTTAACTGTAGCTGGAAAAGTGGCGTTATACCCAAGAATGGAAGGAAGCTTATTGATACCGATAAAAAAAACGGGGAAGGATCACAGACCTAGCGTTATAGACCAATTAGCCTACTGAGCTGCGTAGGAAAAATTTCTAGAGCGCATGATCAACACCAGACTATGTGGCATTTAAGAAAAGGGCTTTCTCCCCAACAAGCAGGCTTCCGAAAAAACAGATCTACAGAAGATCAAGTGACATACATCGCCCAGGAGATGAGGATGTTTTCAAGAGGGGAAAAAAAACGCTAGCAGTATGGGTAGATCTGGAGAAGGCTTTGATAAAGTGTGGAAGGCTGGGGCCCAAAAGTGAAGTTGCAGAAACCCGTAGCAGGACGAAAGTCAAATGGATATCACAGTATCTAGAAAAGAACTGCTAAAGTGCAAGTGCAGAGTTCACCAGCAGGAAAACAACACTAGAACAAGGAGTTTCAGGGTGGAGTACTGTCGCCAACACTGTTCCCATATACATCAATGACATAACCGAGAACATACCAGAAGGATCCACACGCCTTGTATGCGGGGTGACCTGGCCTGTGGAATCAGAGGAGCGCATTACCGCTGCAACAAGCAGAATACAACAGGCCTACATCCTAGACCAAGTCCAATACATGCTGATCAAAGCCAATGAAAAGAAAACGACATATAGATTTTCCCTATCAACAAGCCCCAAAGTCCAAAGCTCCTACTAAATAACCTATATTGCTCCACAGAAAACCCACATACCCTTTGGGAAACACCTTCGACCAGCGATGACATGGCATGCTCAGATTGAAAAACAAAACCCGGAAAATCCAGGATGGCAATCATGAAAAAAATAGCTGGCAAACCTGGGGGGAGATAACAATGTTTTAAAGAAGCTTTATATGGGATATGTTCGCCCGACACTGGACTATGGAATCTCTGCATGGGCAACTGTAGCCCAATCCAACTTCAATAAAATCAACCGTGTTCAGACCCAAACTATGAGAATTTTTACAGGGGAATGAGATCTACTCCAATACAGGAAATGGAGAAAACCACCGGCCTACAACCAATGGAGGATATAAGAGACAGCAGAGCACAAAAAAAAGCAGAAAAGTTCAAGAGACTAGAAGATCACCCAATGTACCACAGAATGAATGGGCTAGGAAGGGGCAGACTAAAACGAACCAACTTTGCAGCGATAACCAAGATGATGATGAGCAAACAACCATCATGTGCTGAAATTACCCCCAAACCACTAAAATACACCAACACAAGACAGATATGGAAAGATACAAAATTCCCCCAGCGAATGAGAACATCCCGGGGATAGTAGGAAAAAACCAACAAACAAGTAAGAAAGAAAACTCTGGCACGAGTACCTAAAGGAACACTTTCCTAACAGTAGGTGGACCCATGTATACACAGATGGGTCTGCAGCAAATGCAACTGAAAATGGAGGAGGAGGAGCCCTCATAGTGCTCAGTGACATGAAACTCAGGAAGCAAAATTAAAAGGGCAGGAAGGTTCTCCAGCAGTTACAGAGCAGAGGCAGAGGCCCTAAAAGGGGCAGCAGAAGCCATAGTGTCAGAGGAACATGTAAATGAAAACCTGGTATTTTTTACTGATGCCCTGTCAGTAATTACTGCTCTAAAAATGAAGAGATAAAAATTGAAGGGGAATAAGCATCACTACACCAAGTATGCAACATCTTCTCTAGAGTGGTAATACAGTGGATACCATCTCACTGCAGGAATACCTGGAAATGAGATTGCAGACATATTGGCAAAAGCAGGAAGCAGGCTACCACAGACAGACACCAGTATGACATATGAGGAAGCAAAAGTACGGATAAAATGGCTACAAGAACAAATGGCTGAGAGATCACCCAGGGCATGAAAATGACGATGCTTACTCACCAACTAAGTAGAGAGGAACAGGTTGTCATTTTTCGTCTCGAACAGGGCACAATAGACTGGGGTACCATCTGTTTAACAAGTATAAAATAGGCCCATCTGACATATGTACATGTGGCACCAGCAAGATGACAGAGACACACATACTGCAAGAATGTCCAACGTACATGGAACAGAGAAAAACACATGGCCAATCCCATATCAGTCCAAGACAAGCTATACGGAGATGTACATGGACTCGGTTGACCACTAACTACTTTAAAAGTATACAAATCGATGTCTGAAAACGTTGGAAGAAGATTCGTTACTGTTCTATCTACGACAGAGATGAAGTGACTTCACAAAATGTTGGTAGTATCTTCCTTTATTCGTTACTGGTCTATCTACGACAGAGATGAAGTGTCTTCACAAAATGTTGGTAGTATCTTCCTTTATTCGTTACTGTTCTATCTACGACAGAGATGAAGTGTCTTCACAAAATGTTGGTAGTATCTTCCTTTTTCGTTACTATTCTATCTACGACAGAGATGAAGTGTCTTCACAAAATGTTGGTAGTATCTTCCTTTATTCGTTACTGGTCTATCTACGACAGAGATGAAGTGACTTCACAAAATGTTGGTAGTATCTTCCTTTATTCGTTACTGTTCTATCTACGACAGAGATGAAGTGTCTTCACAAAATGTTGGTAGTATCTTCCTTTATTCGTTACTGTTCTATCTACGACAGAGATGAAGTGACTTCACAAAATGTTGGTAGTATCTTCCTTTATTCGTTACTGTTCTATCTACGACAGAGATGAAGTGACTTCACAAAATGTTGGTAGTATCTTCCTTTATTCGTTACTGGTCTATCTACGACAGAGATGAAGTGTCTTCACAAAATGTTGGTAGTATCTTCCTTTATTCGTTACTGTTCTATCTACGACAGAGATGAAGTGTCTTCACAAAATGTTGGTAGTATCTTCCTTTTTTCGTTACTGTTCTATCTACGACAGAGATGAAGTGACTTCACAAAATGTTGGTAGTATCTTCCTATTCTTCTTCTTCTTCAGGCGCTTCATATCGACCACATGTTAAACCACTCTTTGTGATCTGTATGTGATCTGAGCCTAAGGGTGATTGTACATTGTGCCAGTTATGCGCCTTCAAGTAGGCCAGTACATCCGATTTCTGCGTCGCTTTTTATTTACTAGGGTAGCTTCCCTAGGTCCCTACCTCAGACGCCTCTTACAACATACCTTGTAGGTCACAATGTTAATATTCTTTACTCCCCTTGAGAGACACGCCAACACACGGGCGACGATTTACCAGCAACCAATAACCAATAACCAATAACCAGCAACTAATAACCAATAACCAGCAACAATAACCAGCAACCAATAACCAGCAACTAATAACAATAACCAGCAACCAATAACCAATAATCAATAATCAGCAACCAATAACCAGCAACCAATAACAATAACCAGCAACCAATAACCAGCAACCAATAACCAGCAACCAATAACCAAAACCAGCAACAATAACCAGCAACCAATAACCAGCAACCAATAACCAGCAACCAAAACAGCAACCAATAACCATCAACCCCAATAACCAGCAACCCCAATAACCAATAATCAATAACCAGCAACCAATAACCAGCAACCAATAATCAATAACCAATAACCAATAACCAGCAACCAATAATCAATAATCAATAATCAATAAGAAATAATCAATAATCAATAAGAAATAACCAATAATCAATAAGAAATAATCAATAAGAAATAACCAATAATCAATAAGAAATAACCAATAATTAATAGACAGGTCTCTAAACTTGGAGAAATATCTTCATCTCGTTCTCAAATCGTCTGTGCGTTGCCGGGGCTCTCAGGGGGCAGAATCGTAACACTGCGACCACAAGGCATGTCGTTAGAGCCGACTGAGGTAGGGGCCTGGGAAGCTACCTAGTAAATAAAAAGCGTGGCAGAAATCGGATGTGCTGACCTACTTGTAGGTACATAACTGGCACAACGTACAATCGCTCTTAGTCTCACATCACATTTTTTTCCATCCAGAAGCACTTGAGCTTCAGCTCTTCGGCTCGTGCCATGAACACCGCAAATCTTGGAACCTGTGGTTTTTCTGTCAGCCCACGGAATTGAGCCCGCATTCACAGAGGGCTTCTCATATCACATAAAAAACCCAAAGAGTGGTTTAACAAGTTGTCGATATGGATTGTTCGTCGTCGAAGAAGAAGAAGAAGAAGAAGAAATTCGTAATGACTCCTTCAGTGTTATATTTTAACATAGTGCCAGGTCTCATTATGTTCAACGAATTAGATTTCTGTATTTTAAAAATAGTTTTCAATATTTCTAACTTGAAGAGGAATTCTCCCATTTTTGTGTGATTTTCAATGAGACACGTCCACATTTTTAGCAATATCTAAAAGGTCATATTCTTGTGCAATACATATCGTCATCATCATCATCACCAACATGATCATCCTCATATTCATCGTAAACACTATCGTCATTTTAACATCATTACCATCTTCATCATCATCATGATCCCCAACGTGATCATTCTGATATTCATCATCAACACCAACGTCATTTTCAGCAGCATTGTCAGCGTAATTATCTTCATCAGCATAATCATCATCCCCACCAACATGACCATCCTCATATTCATCAAACACCATCTTCAACATTTTCAACATCATTATCAGCGTGATCATCCTTATAACTATCATCCTAGTCATCAAGTTGGAGACATTTCAGAATAAATGTTTAAGAAGATTCCTGACATTTTCAAATAAAAGCAGGCAGAAATCGGATGTGCTAGCCTACTTGTAGGTGCATAGCTGGCACAACGTACAATCGCACTTTGGCTCAGATCACATACAAATCACACAGAATGGTTAACAAGTGGTCGATATGGAGAATTCAAAGAAGAAGAAGATCAGTATTACACAAAGATTTGCTCTGGAGAATCGGTTGATTTCTTTGTATGGTACCTTGCGACCACGTGGGCTCAACGTATTACATTCCTATGCTTCTTAGTACTTTCTCTTCCCATGCCTTGTAATCTATATGGGTATATGTTGCATGTATTCAAGTTATATATTTACTAGATTTTCATTGTTTCTCTTCCGTTCTGTTTCTAGTTTTTATGTGTGTTTTTTGTGTTACAACTATTTCGTTATTCGTTTTTATTCCCAGATTTTCGTTTTTATTTCCAGATTTTCATTAGAAACGTTTGTTTTGGTCGTCCATTTGTTTTTTTAAATTTGTCAGTCCTGTTGTTCGTTTGCTTGATAAAGGCCTTGTTGGTCGAAACGTTACTGTATTTTGTCATTGTTTTTGTAATTTGTAAAACTACAGTACTTTGTAATTACGTGTATTACACAAAGTACGAACTCTGTAACTCATGCAAAAATCCTATCTGTCTGGAAAAAAATACACTCGTGAACAGAACGATGGTTTATGAACAAAAGTCGAACGGCTTATCTACTTAATCACGGTGACTTAACCCCCGCCCCTTCCTAATCCTATTTTCCGATCTATGCATTACGCTAATTCGCCCAACTGATTCCTCATCAAATAGCTTGTCATGAGCATCACTTTGCCACCCTAACAGTCCTTCAGAATTTCTCTTTCTCATAGGTCAGATGTTCCTCCTCTGCAAAAATCATTCTCAAACCATCAAGTTACATCCTGAATCCATCTTCTCCGTGGTTTTCATCTTCTTCTTCCTTGCCTGGACGCATCCTTCCATAATAATGTTTTCCAACCGTTCGTGTCTGTTGATATGTACAAAATACTTCATTTTTCTCATTCTTATTTGTAGCATCAGACAGATTTCTTCGATTTTGAGTTCTTTCTGAAGAGACATATTTGTTCTGTGCTATGTCCATGATTTACGGAGGATACTTCTGTAACACCCTAATCCAAAAGCCCACATATGTTTTTCTACTGCCTTGTTAAATGTCCATGCTTTATACCCATGCGCTGTTACTGAGAAAATGCATGCTTTTAGCGCTCTGATCCAACTGAATATACGAATGATATATGATATAATTTTGTATTACTATTATTTGTCATATTTTTTTGAATGTACAATATATTTAAAGAAGGATGTATTTCAATAAAGATTTGAGAAAAAAAAAGATGCAATATTTTTGTTCATTTTATCCATCTATATACTCTTCTGTGGGCGTATGTAGCTTAAGCTGTAGTGAGCTCGATCACAGCCATTGTATCTGGCTCAAACTCCGCGGTGGGCAAGTTGGAAGCAAATTCGTTTCCGTGGGATTTTTACAAAATTTAAAAATAGAGCTCACCTTGCAGAAAGCAATGGCAAACTACTGAACTTATAAGTCGTGCCTAGAAAATCAAAGACTTGTTTACTGTGGTTGATGGCTACGTCCTTTAAAGGATATGCTACGATTTTCTTATACTCTACGTGTCCCGTTTGACACATAAGACTTCCTCCCACAAGAGATTTCTATTGTTGCCGTTCTGTCGCCAAGTGTTTGCCATGTCAGGCTACAGTTTTTCAAATATCATTTCACAGTTCTTCTCTACATTTTATTTGAACGTCCAAGCCGTCTTTTTCCACCAGATGTCCATCGATGAGGTGTTCTAGACAATGTCCCTACAATCATACGACATACGTGGCCAATACCCACACCTATCTTCATCTTTTAAAGTCTCCAGGGATGCACAGTTTGTTCGTATTAAAAGCTCTTAATTTGCTATCATATTTGACCAGAATATTCGCATAATTCTTTTATCCTTTAATATTTGTGTTATTGTCCATGATTCACCTCCATACATTGAATATATATTCTATTCTACTTCTATTCTCTTCGAACGCTCCATATCGACCACTTGTTAAACCACTCTTTGTGATTTATATGTGATCTGGGACTAAGAACGATTGTACGTTGTCCTAGTTATGTGCCTACAAGTACGCTAGCTACATCGATTTCTGCGACTCTTTTTATTTACTAGGGTAGCTTCTCTAGGTCTGTACATGTCATCTCTTACGACATGCTTTGTATCGCGTGTTACTATTATTTGCTCAATTGCAGGCCTGGCAACATACAGGCGCAATCTATTGTAAAATAGGATGTATTTCAACATACATTGGCTTCGTCTTCCATTCTCAGTTATTTATATAATTGTATTTACATCCAGCATAAAGATATATTTAAAGTGTCTAAAGCCGAAGAATTGACTTCATTGCACCAATATTTACCCCATATGGTTCGGTCTCTCTCTGCAGAAATAGCACGTCACCTGCCGAGAGTATTGTACAAAAGCACGAACTCCGTAGCTCTGGCAACAATCCTAGGGTCTCTGGAAAAAATGCACTAGTGAATAGAATCTAAGATTCGAACCAAGACCTTCAGAACGCAAGGCAAAGGCGTAACTACTTAACCACAGATACCCCTTATTCCGTCTTCCATTCCCAGTTATTAATATTTTTTTTAATCCAGCATAAAAGCATGTATTACATGGTAATCGTGTGCTTGTGTTATTTTACTGACAACCTTTTTTATTATTTTCTTTCTTTCTATTTAATAAAATGATGCTATTGTTAAAGTAAAACTATTATATACATGTCTTCGTTCATATTCTCCGGTATTTTGTCAGAAATTTCCGCCTAATCAACACTGCCACCTTCCGATCTAAAACGTCTTTACATATTAGATCCGTTTGAAGTAGATTACCACAATACAGATTCTCATCGAGATTAAGACACAAACAAGTTTTTTTTAAATATTAAAGTTAGTTTCTTCTATCTAAGACATAACTCTTTTATTCCGTAATATTTTTTTAGACTTCCGGACTTGTCTGTTTTAAAATGTGTACTGAATAATCCAGTATACAGGATTTGCGTTATCTTGAAAAAATACAACTAGCCGATATATCGGTTCAGAAGGGCGAAGGGGTTAACTCTTTTATTCCGTAATTTATTTTACCTCCGGATGCATTTACTTGGCAATGTGTGCCAAATTAGCCTTTATACAGGCTTTGTGTCACATTAAAAAATACAGTGAGTCTGTATATCGGATCAGAGGGGTGAACGGGTTAAGTCTATTACGATTACTGCCTGACAATTTTCAAAAATATTTGCTATAAATTAATATTGTTTATTTAAAAGTCCGTGCGTATCCGGATTGGTACCGGATTTTTCAGAACATATAATAAGTTTATTGTCCTCTTGTAGGACGGATTAGCGTAATGCATTCTCCTTTCTAATCGGAAACAAAAGAGATCTAGGTTCAATCTCCAATTCGACGTTCTGATTGAAATTGTCCCGTCTTACCTCCTGCACAAAAAGGTCTAGAAACACGCTGGCCGAAGTATGGACAGACCCGATGTCATCAATGCGGTACACGCTTATTTATGTGATATGGGTGAGTCTCAGACAATGGAACGATTACGAGAATTAGGAGATAAGTTTGATACGCTAGGCAGTGTCGTCTTCGTGGTAGAGAGAAGATATGTAATCAACTTCTCATGGGACAATGAGCAAGTTAACTTTGAACGGTTCAGTTTAGTTTGGACATGTCGACAGTGTCGTCTTCGTGGTAGAGAGAAGATATATTCATCAACTTCCGGGTATGGTGAGCAAGTGAACTGTGGGATGCCGCTGCAGCAGAGACGGGTTGTGGACGGAGATACACTTCGTTGAAGAACCCACCCGTGTGTGCCAAGGCCCGTAAGGAAGTAAAGAATAGTACCACTGCAACCTACAAGGCATGTCGTAAAGGCTTATTATGTAGGACCCAGAGAAGCTCCCCTAGTAAATAAAATGCAACACAGAAATCGGATGTGCTGGTCTTCCTGTAGACGCATAACTGGCAAAAGGTACAATCGCTCTTAGGCTCGGATCACATACAAATCACATAGAGTGGTTAACAAGTGATCGATATGAAGCGTTCAAAGAAGAAGAAGAAGTTAAGTTTGGACATGAAGACATTGTTGTCTTCGTGATAGAGAGAGAGAGAGAGAGAGAGAGAGATAAGATATACTCATCAACTTCTCATGGATATGGTGAGCTAGGGAACTTTGGGATGGCTGTTGCAGCGGAGGACGGGGTTGTGGACGGAGATACACTTCGTCGAAGAACCGTACATGTCCCGAACTCTTTCTTACACATGAAGATCTCAGTGCCATTGCACGAGCTCTGTAGCAACAGTGAGAGTTCCTAATTTAACTTGAGGATGGTGAAAGTCGGAAGGAGTTTTTGAAAGATTAATGAATAACTAACAAAATCCAACATAAATGCAATAAAGCATATTAAGTCATAGAACAAATGGTGTCTATTTTGAAATGTAAACATGTCACCATGAACACTAAAAGAGCATTGTATAACACAATCTTTCTCCCTACATTATGCTATGAGTGCGAAACCTGGACGCTGACATCAAACAATAGAAGAAAACTAGTCACGACAGAGATGAAAGTTATACGCAGAACATTAGGAGTAACAAGAAGAGACCGGTTGAGAAATGAAGATATCAGGAAAAAAGTGGATAGAACGTCAGTACTAGACTTCATCAAGAAACAACAAATTAAATGGTTCAGCTACATAATCAGATTACCAACAGACAGTACACCTCAAAGAGCAATGTTACTCATATACTGTGGAGACAAAGCAAAAGGCCGGCTAGGCAAAAATTAGACATCAGAGATAACAGAGGCGACAAAAGACACTGTTAATGAAGCGCACACAAAAGCATGTTATAGAAATCTCTTTTTACCCTGAAGCTGTGAGGCAAATCAGGACAGGAAAAAAAGAACGACAAGACGCATAGACAGGCTCGCTACAGATGTCTCCTTTTTCGACCTGACGCTGAAAGGCAAAACAGGATTAGAGAATAGATAAGATAGATCTTACCAGATTTTGTTGAACATGGCGAAAGTTTGACTTGTTTCTTGATTTTTCCTTTCATGAGAAAAAGAGTTTAAAAACCGAAGGATTGAATTCATTACACCGAGCTTTACCTAATATGGCTTGTTCACTCTCCGCAGAAATGGTCTGACACCTGCCGGAAATAATAATAGCCGTCCATCATAAGCGAGGATGACAACAGTCTCAGACGTGTGCTGCTGCATCTTTCTGGTGTGCAGAGGTGATTGTAGAGTCCCAAACCTAGAACACAATCCCCTACCACAGGTGGGGCATACATGATCAAGGCTAGACATGTGTGTGTTGTGTGTTTGTCTTTCGCGCAGCTCGTTTTCTCTTGCCTCAACGGCACGATGATTCTCAGCTATGCGGGTTCCTCTTTTGTTGTTACAGCACCACATTTGGTGATC
>JADZMA010001079.1:0-25600 GCA_020796225.1 Arion vulgaris
TGGGACATGTGCATCCGATTTAAACCCAAATCTTCTTAGTTCCCTTTTACGACATGGGGGCAGGTAACAGTGGTTCTATTCTTTACACCCCAAATTGGGGCCCCAGTAACCATTGGGGCAGCTACGTAGGAAAAAAGCAAAGAAAGACAAAAGAAAGAATGACTTTTTCCTCGCATGTGTGTTTCAACGTTAATTTTTAGTTCCGCTTTTTTGTCTCTGGTATATCTTCTACTACTGATAGTGGTGGTATGTTTAGCAATTGTTTTTAAATGTTATGTCCAGCGCTGTTCTTTTTCCCTTTTCCATTGTTAATAGTTTTCCGTTGTTATCCTTTATGAGAGTTCCGATCACCTGTAATGTTTACAACTTATTAGTTTTTTAATTGTGTATACTGTTCCTTGGTCACATATTGTGCTGTTTCGTCTGCCTGATCTTGGATATATATTTTCCCCTTTGTCAGCTCTCACACCCCGCTTGATTTCGCTTGCATTTTGTATTGCCCTGATATTTTTGCTTTTACTTTTTGGACATTGCCCCCATGTTTCTTCTTTAGCATTCTTCTGTAGTTTTTTATTTTCCATGTTATGGGCGTTACTCATTCTCATTTTTGTTTATTTCTAAAAAAGGTAGCATAGAAAATTTCACTGTACTTGCTACATATATATGCTTTGTTTTCTCCTATGTTGCAATTGAATAAAAGGACATGAGATGATTATTCCCCCTTGGAGATTTCAATTTTAAAGGGGAAGGCAGCAAAAAAAGGTGTTACAGTGAAATATGAACTGCGTAATAGAAACGACAGAGATGACATTTTTGATAGAATGGTACCAGAGCACACGAGATGATTATAGGAAACACGGGTTTAAAAAACCCCAGACGTCAAATGGACATGGAGGAGTCCAGGAGGAAATACTTACAATCAACTTGAATACACTCTAGTCCCCAAAACATTTAGAAGGGTTTCCCATCCGTTAAAACAAGACCCGGAGCAGATTGCAACAGCGACCAAAACCTATAATTGGACAATTTAGAATACAATTTAGAATACAATTTAGAATACAATTTAGAATACAATTTAGTATACAACTTGGGAAATACAATTTAGAATAAAATTTAGAATACAATTTAGAATAAAATTTTTGGAATAAAATTTAGAATACAATTTAGAATACAATTTAGAATACAATTTAGAATACAATTGAAAAGAGTAAAGAAGGCTCCACAAAATATTAATATTTCCCCTTTTACTTGGGAACAGACACAGATATGAGAAAAAAGAGGACAACATGATAGTGCAGAATACGTACAACGAAAGAAAAAGAAAACAAAGCATTGATGAACAGGGGGAAATCCCAAAGGAGTAATAGGGAAAACGTCATTTTGAAATCATATCAAAAATAAAACAAAAATGGGAAGAAATGGATGACGGAAGACATATTACAGTTAATGGATGCAAGAAGAAACAGCAAGAAAAAAGACATAAGAATTTGACCGAACAAAAAGAAAAAAATAAGACAAAAAAAGATTTTAAATTTGGGGGGAAGAAAACAAAGGGGGACGATGGAGGGAAACATTGGTGACCTCTACCATGACACAAATTGATTTGTTTCTCGTGCAAGATGTTCTAAAATTTTTGTTTTTTTTTGGATCCAGCATGAATTTTTTTTTTATTGTATCCAGCCTGCCTACTATTTTTATTGTATCCAGCCTCCATAGTATTTTTATTGTATCCAGCATCCCTATTATTTGTTATTGTATCAAAAGTATGTTTATATTTTTTTATTGTATCCAGCGTGCATACTTTTTTTATTGCATCCAGCCTGCCTACTTTTTTTTAATTGTATCCAGCATCCCTTTGCTTTTTTTTATCGTATCCAGCATCCCCGCTCGATACCCCATCTGCATGCCAGTTCACAATGCCAAGTGACATTTTAGATTTCCTCATTTTCTGTTCTGCTTCATGTTCAGTGTATCTCTTCTGCCATTTTTGGGGACTAACGCCCCGGTTCTTTGTTGATTTACTATTCTTTTTTTGCCTACCAGCATAGGGGTTTTTGGGTTCAGCTACATCACACCGGGATTTTGGAACTCTTGCAGTCTGGTTAGTGTTGTAGAGTCACCACTAATACTTGAAGCATGTAATTTCCCTTTCTCTCTTGGGGAATTTATAATATCAGTCAGGTCCATTGCTCGCCATTTTTTTTTAAGCAGACATGCCTTCATGCCTTTTCGGCTCTTTCCCTTTTTCCCCCTTTATATTACACCCGGCAAAAAAATAAAAACTGCTTTTGTCGGGAATGGGACCTCCTCAGTGATTTCCTTTTCAATTGTATCTGAGTCTAGTATGGTTTAATCTTCTTGGGCATACTTATTGAGTCACTGAGAAAACATGCATGGATAAAAGTCTGTGTTTCCCAAACCAGACCATCGCTTTATTTACTACCATGTTTTTAAAAGACTGCCCCGTGCACTAAAACCCCCCTGTCTTCTTCACAACATTTCCGCCAATTTTGAGCAGTTTGTCACGTGATCCGCACATGTGGAATCCCCGAACCATCCGTAAAACATGATTACATCATTCTCAGCCGAATTCTCAGAAATTTGCTTGAACTTCGCCCCACGACAAGTTGGTTGTCTTGTCTAAATTTTTTTTCAAGTCTGGGTACATTAAGGGGAAAAAGATGCATGATTCCTGTTTACATTGGTATCCATTCTTCAACGGGTTCAATGCCTTTGGAAAAAACACCTGTTGAATACAGTCCTCGGCCTGAGCCAAACCAAAATTTTTTTCAGTTTAACTCTATTTCCCTTTTTTTCTTTATTTGCATGAGCAAAGGATGTTTGGGGTCAGCATTGACTCGAAGGTGTGCACGGCCCATTCGTTTTCTAACTACAGCAGGATAGTCAAGAATAATTATTTTTATCTCCAGCAACTTGCCTATTGTATTCCCCGCATGGTGATTACCTGATATCCCTGAATATGTATTTTGGTCTTTGCCAGGCGGAGGCACCAGGTACATGCAATAATTTTCCTTTATTACTGAGTCTCAATGCTTTTGTTGTAGATGCCAGCCAGTTCTTTCCCAATTCCCCCCAAACAGACAACCCGCCAATGTCACCATAAATACGCCATTTTGGACCATGCGCACTGCTTTTTGCCCCAGTTCCGGGAAACCCCCGATTTCCTCGACTGTCACCCCATCTTTTTCAAAGTCCGTCTTCTGGACATTTAGCTGCAAATGCATTTTTCCCGACAGTGTTTCGCCCCCACCATGTCTTTCTGGTCACTCGGCTCTAGAAAAAATGCGCAAAAAAAAGCCCCACCCCTAGTTTTCATCTTTTTCCTATGCCAGTTAAGATCCACGCTCTGGAAGTCAAGAACACATCTAATCTTCACCGTACCATTCATACTTCTTTCAATCACCAGAACAGAATCAATGATTTGTCGCCGCTCACTCCAAACAGAACTCCGCCCCACTTCTCACTCTTAACCACCCCCTTTCAAGAGCTTTTAAAAAGCCCTGTTTTATTATTCATATTCCGTTTCAAAAATGCAAGATGTTACCATGATGGCTCCGTTCCTTTTTTCCCCGGCAGTTTACCACCTCCTGACAGCACAACCTTTTTTCTACCCAAGACTTCTGCATCGTCATCCAACCAGGGGGGTTTTTTATCATTTACTACTACTGACACACCCCTTTTCCTACTTAAACGTTTTGCCCTTTCGGTTGTACTTGAAAGAGAAACCGCTATGGGCTTGTACTTTTAGGTCTTTCCTTTTTTCACCCAGTATGCTGCAAGAACGGTGGCTTTCCATGGTGCCCAAAGATTCCCCATGTGCACACAGCAGTAAGTGGGGGGGATGCGGGAAAATCAATCACACTACATCATCTCCCCCTTTTCGACTATTAATTTTGGGCTAAATAATAAGTGACAGAATTTAGCGCAATACCACTAAGCCATGTATGCCTTTCTCTCGTTTTAATATTTGGGATTGTTACACATATTAAAAAAAAATAATTATATCAAAAAAAATAATCATTAGAATTATATTAAAAAATCTAAACTTTTTACAACTTATTTTTGTTAGAACATATTCAACAATACAAACTATTTTCAATATTGACATCAACTTGAAGACTTGTCAAAAAATACACAATAACGGTATATGATACATGTATACATACAACAAATTAAAAAATAACTGAATCAGATAAATGCAGTAATCTTTATTTCTGTATCGATATTCTTGTCATTACAGAACTAGTTGAAATCACTTACAATTTATCAAATACGTCCACAATTGTGGAAATATTTCTATTCTCATAACTTTTGGATAGTTGGATTTCCGAGATGTCAATCTGGTTGAAACTGGTACATCCGGTTCTGTGAATAAATAGAGATAATATTTTAGAAATGGTATATTCATAAATAATTGCATTGACAGTAGAACAATAGAAAAATATGCAGACATTTACATAGCTTGATATATCAACAGAGAGATAGAGGCTAGAGTACAAAAAGCAAATGCTGTAACCTACCAGCTAGCCCCATTGTTAAGGCACCCAAAAATTTCACAGGCAGCTAAGCAACAGATGATCAACAGCATGTTTATACCTACTTTGTGTTACCAGAGCCAAACATGGACATTGAGCAAAGCGCAGTCACAAAAATAACTACATGTGAAATGCGTTGCCTGCGAAAAGTTACCAATAAGACAAGAAAAGACAGAATCACCAACATCAGCATAAGAAAGAAAGTTGGCACAAAACGTGCTTGAATTACATAGATAAACAAGAATGAAGTGGTTTGGCCACTTAATAAGAATGCATCCAAACTCCACAGTATACAGAGTCTTCTACAACAGAACCTCGGGAAAGAAGGCAAGAGGAAGACCACGGAAAAGATGGTTAGATGGCGTAGCAGAATCCTGTGAAAGACAAAGATGACAATCAACAAGCCACCAGAACAGCGCAAGACAAAAACAGAAAACCACGACACTGGGCAACAACCCGTAGCAGTGTGACGACAAAAGAAGAAGAAGAAGATATATCAACAACAAATAACCTTCAGTTTACATAAAACAGTAATCTTCTTTTTTTCTGTCTTAGACACAGACATATAATTTAGTGAAATGCACGAAATGTTTTGTGACATCATCTTTTCAAGCAACAAAAGCTCTCAACTGTGCTCGGTATGTGGCAGTACTTTACAGTGACCACGTCTGATCTATGCTATTTTATTCATTTGTGCACCTCTCAAACATACCCTCTTTCTCTCCATCACCTTCATCTTACACTAGAGTCCACAGCGTGACCCAGTTCCTGTGACCATGTATGAATCACTTCTGTGTACTTGTTCTATCTACATACACTGTTCATCTTTAATCAATATGTGAATTTGTTTCTTGTTTCTACTGTTGAGCAGTTTTTATTTTGATAATTCGGTGAACATTTGAAGGTACTGCTAAATATATTTTTGTCATGGTCAAATTTTTTATCGTTCTCCCGGAGAGAGACAGTAAAAGAATACAAACTACTAGAATGGAAACTTCAAAATTATAACAGTATCGCGACTCGGACTAAAGACCCACAAATACAACACAATTACCCAAAAAAATAACCATTTAGTAAAGTCACAACTAAAGATAGAAACATATAGTAAAGTCACAACTAAAGACAGAAACATATAGTAAAGTCACAACTAAAGAAAGAAACATAGTAAAATCACAACTAAAGATAGAAACATATAGTAAAGTCACAACTAAAGATAGAAACATATATTAAAATCACAACTAAAGATAGAAACATATATTAAAATCACAACTAAAGATAGAAACATATATTAAAATCACAACTAAAGTAGAAACATATAGTAAAATCACAACTAAAGAGAGAAACATATAGTAAAATCACAACTAAAGAAAGAAACATATAGTAAAATCACAACTAAAGATAGAAACACATAACAAAGACACAACATTTCAGACTGTGTTGTGGGAAACAAATTACACTTGAAAAGTTTATTTTGAACCTGGAATCACTCATCTACAAGCACATGCTTAACCTTTGTTCTATATCCGCTATCAAGACTGCAGACCCGTGTAGCCATACAATCTGCATTGACATTATTACAGATTCTTATAGCCTGAAAAAGTCCACAGACATTGGATGACGTAGATATGAACAAGAAAGCGGACGACCACGACATTGTTTACATCAGACTTTTAAAGACATCTTGAACATGACAATGGCGGGTAAACGGACTATAGATAAAGTCTTTCAGACAGGCTGTGATGATAGCAAAGTTCTGTAAAAGTCAAGCTACTTGATGTAATAGTTCAAGTCATTAGATTGCTAAATCAATAGCCAACCAACCAACTAACATATTTAAATATAACATTCACTGATAAACATAGCTTGTAATTTTTATCTTTACAGAATATATCAACTGAAGAAATAGCCTTCAATGAAGATAGATATCCAATTGTTAATCAATGCTTCTAACTATTTATAATGTCAAACCTATGTTTAATCAGTTTTACTGGTAGACAGATACCTTCCACAGAGCTAATCACATAGTTACATTGTAGCATACATACCAATAAGTATTGTAGTGTATTACATGTAATGCGCATTGTCAGTGTTGTGGGTTTTTATAATGCACCTGACATGTAAACTACATCATTTATTCATATTTAATCTTACATATACAGACTTCATTCTCCAAAAGACATGCTACTTCAGAAGCATCGTCCAATGATTTAGCACTAAAGACAAGATTTTCATTTCCAGTTATAGCGATGAGTTCGTCGTTATTTACTGCGCCAATACCAGCTGCAATAGTGTGTATCTTTTGATTCCTAAGAGCTTGGCTTGACGAACAGCTGAGAAATAAAATATTCTACAATAATTAGTTGCTTAGATTAGGTCACACAAATATCGTGCTAATTAGATCACACAAATATCATGCTAATTAGGTCACACAAATATCCTGCCAATTAGATCACACAAATATGCTAATTAGATCACACAAATATCGTGCTAATTAGATCACACAAATATTGTGCTAATTAGATCACACAAATATCGTGCTAATTAGGTCAAACATATGTTATTTATGTTGTTCGACAACTTGTTTGCATATTATTACTTAAGTACTGTGTTGTCTGTCACTAAATGAGTTATTGTTTGTCTGTTACTAAATGAGTTATTGTTGTTCTGTCACTAAATGAGTTATTGTTTGTCTGTCACTAAATGAGTTATTGTTTGTCTGTTACTAAATGAGTTATTGTTGTTCTGTCACTAAATGAGTTATTGTTGTTCTGTTACTAAATGAGTTATTGTTGTTCTGTCACTGAATGAGTTATTGTTTGTCTGTCACTAAATGAGTTATTGTTTGTCTGTCACTAAATGAGTTATTGTTGTTCTGTCACTAAACGAGTTATTGTTGTTCTGTCACTAAATGAGTTATTGTTTGTCTGTCACTAAATGAGTTATTGTTAACAAACGTCAGTCCGAACAAGTGTTAACAAACGTCAGTCCGAACAAGTGTTAACAAACGTCAGTCCGAACAAGTGTTAACAAACGTCAGTCCGAACAAGTGTTAACAAACATCAGTCCGAACAAGTGTTAACAAACGTCAGTCCGAACAAGTGTTAACAAACGTCAGTCCGAACAAGTGTTAATAAACGTCAGTCGAACAAGTGTTAACAAACGTCAGGGCGAACAAGTGTTAACAAACGTCAGGGCCGAAAAAGTGTTAACAAACGTCAGTCCGAACAAGTGTTAACAAACGTCAGTCGAACAAGTGTTAACAAACGTCAGTCGAACAAGTGTTAACAAACGTCAGTCCGAACAAGTGTTAACAAACGTCAGTCCGAACAAGTGGTCATCCAATACACCCGCATACGTAAAACACAAATGTTAGAAAGAGTGATCAGCTGGCTGTTTAATGCAATCACGGAATTAACTTGTTCGACAATAACCACATGCAGATCGCCAAGTGTGGTCAGCTAGTGGCTGTTCTAATGCGATCACTGAATTAACTTGTCGGGCTACAATCACATGCAGATTGCCAAGTGTGGTCAACAAGTGATATTTCTAGATCGACTATTGCTAGAACCGATGATGTACTCTAGGGATGTCTCTATCTCTCTCTTTTTTATTTTTTTCGGTTTTTTTCGGCCATTTTGATCATTCTTATTGTGATATATAAACAGCCTTTGCCAAGAACGTATTTTACGTCACATCTTCAGTACCATTTAGAGCTCAGGCTCTTCTTCTTCTTCTTTGCGTTCGTTCTTTACGACCAATTTTAATCACTCTTTGTGATATGTTTGATCTTTGCCAAGAACGTGTATACGTTACACATTGGTTTGGTGGGCCCCCTAAACGCATAGACTTCTACACGTTTAGGACACATGCATCCGATTTCAGCCAAACCTCCTTAGTCGCCTCTTACGACATGCATGGCAGGTAACAGTGGTTCTATTCTTTACACCCCAAATTTGGGCCCCAGTAACCACTCGGGTGAGAGCTCAGGTGATTGTCCTTCTTCGATGTGTCCGATTTCAACCAGCGTTTACTAGGTTCGCTCTCCGTTAGCCTTTGACTGTCCCCAGCCGACCTGCACGGCAGCAGGTTGCTATTTTCTTGTAGGGTAGCGACCCTTAGACGACCTACTCTCCCGGGTTGTTGAGCGTCATCTGCTCAGGTTACCGGTCCTTTTTTGGACTACTTGGTTTGCCTATCGTCCAGGTTTGTGTACGGTTTGCTCGGCTATTTTTGATTATCCCCAATCTAACTACATGGCAGTAGTAACTCTGAGGATCAACAATAGACTATATCCGATTCGAAGTTTACACAACCACTTCACGTCTGAAGCTGTTGGAGTCTTTTGAGTTTATCAAATAGCCGGTACTTTTGCTTGCTCTTACACGAAATAAAAGAGTAACAACTCTTTAATAAATCTGCGTGCTTTGAGAATATAATGTTTTTTAATACCAAAATATAAAAAAGACCAAGGATTAAATCACCTAGATTGTATGTATTTATGCTATATTGCCTTACCTGCATCCTGATTGTCTGAATTACCATCACTAATAAGAAGTACAACTTTTAATACATTTGATCTTGAAACATATTTGCCTTCTTTGAAGTATCCATCACTAATAACACTCTCTAAAGCAGCATCTATCTTCGAGTTGGTTCTTATTCGTGTGATATTTCTAATGAACTGTGAAATATATGAATTCAGAAATAAAGTTGAAGAGAATACAATCACATCAAACATTAGAAAGCAGGTAATTTGAAAAATCAAAGACCAACAAACGATATTATTCATCCATAACCATAATGATAAATATAGTAATAGTAATAAAAAAAATGGTGGCATCTGTGGCCTGGGGGTATTGACTCAGTCTATTAACCCCGACGTTCTGAGTTCGAATCACGCTGCGGATTGTTTGGTTGCAAATTGTTTCGCGTGGATTTTTACAAAAGGAAGATGGCACCACTCGTTCAGAAAGCAATGGCAAACTACTGAACGTAATAATGTCTAGAAAAATCACAAGAAGCGTTGAAAAGCTGGGTTGATTCACAAAGTCCTGTAAAGGATATGCAATTAACCTTTTTTAAATAAAATTATAAAACCATATTAGCAAACACAACATGGGTGGTTGTGAAATATAATTTAGAAACAATGTTTCATGGGATGAAAAGTTAATTGAATCAGATGTTTCTGTTTCATGTACTTGTTTACGTTCTCGATGGAAGCGGTAAACATGGCGAGACATGTTGTTGTTATACTTCGGCTGGTCTAGAAATGAATTGCTTATAATGTTTCTGAAAGATTCCAATCCAAACAAGAAATTGTAATTGTGCTCATTGACTTAGAGGATGCTTTAACAAAGTGGATTTTATAATCACTCTACTCTCTTTGATCAAATGTGGGTTAATCTTTAGCTTGCGAACTGCTTCTTTGGTGGAGAGTACCGTTGCACAACGTTTAGAAACATAGACGTTAGACTCATTTGTCCGGGATTACCCCAGAGTTCCCTCTATCACCTGTTTTACTCGATATCTTCACAACAACTGTAGCCAAAATAAAGCCAATCGGATTTGACCGAATGTTAACTTTTGCAGATGCAATCTTAATATATATCACTGGAACAGATAGGCATGACAAGGTAGAAGACATTCAGGGAACATTGCATACCATCTTGCTTTGGGGCAGGGAGTCTCGCTCTCTAGGGCCAACCCCTGAGAGTGTGTGTTTGTTATGGTACTATTGGAATAATTCCATAATCAAGGATGACCTGCCCGGAGTAACTTTTGATGGACATGATATTGAGCGTCGTGGCAGGTTTAATTATCTTGGAATAATAATTGATCGTAGTCTAACTTTCAAAAAGAGTTATAGGAAAACAAGGAATAAACACAATGAATGAGAACGGTGAAAGACTTGCTGAGTTCTGTATGCTGTCCAACTTAGTAATTGGAAGTATCATCTTCGCCAACAAAGAGATTCACAAACTTACTCTGTACTCACCTGATGGAGTAACTAGGAATTACATTGACCATATTTGCCTAAATACACAATTTAAAACATCATTACTATATGTCCATGCATTCAGAGATGCAGATGTAGGAAGTGACAACTACGAATAGACAGTCAAAGACTACAAAACAAGGAAGTAAAAGAGGAATATCAGCTCGAACATAAGAAGTACATATTCGAGTTACTTGTTGGTGAAAATGAACAGAACATTGAAGACAAATGGATTAAGATAAAGGACACTATTGGGGCAGCAAGTAGTAACGCAGGATTAAATACGAAATACAGAAAAACTTGGATAAGTGACGACTCCTGGAAATGTATTCAAGAAAGAAGAAAGATCAAACTAGCGATATTTAATACTAAGAATGCAACAGATAAAATCAAAGCTGAAGAAGAATATAACCTAAAACACGAGGCAGTGAAAAGAGCTGCTAGAAGAGACAAAAGAGCATATGTCAATCTGCTGGCTGAAGAAGGTGACAAGGCAGCTAAGACTGGAAATAGTAAATGCTATACAACACACTAAAACAACTAACTGGAACTTTTGTTTCAAAGAGTGGCCTACTCAAAAGTAAAGATGGTAAAGTTCTCACATCATATACCGAGCAGCAGGACAGATGACCAGAACATTTTAAAGTAATCATAAATAGACCTGACCCACCAGTACTACTTAAGTTTGACGATGAGACAAGAAATAAATACAATTACCAAAGAATTGTTAAATGCCACTGAGATCAAGGAGGCAATCCGTTCCTTGATAAACAATAAGGCAGCCGGTGATGACAACATTCCTGCAGAAATGATCAAAGCGGCTGATGATATAGCTATGAGCCAGGTTTAAAAACTATTTATATAATATAGGAAGAAGAGACTGTCGTAGATCAATGGAAAAATTGAATAATAATTAAGATTCCCACAAAATGTCTTCTTCTTCTTCTTCTTCTTCCAACGTTTTCAGACATCGATTTGTATACTTTTAAGTAGTTAGTGGTCAACCGAGTCCATGTACATCTCCGTATAGCTTGTCTTGGACTGATATGGGATTGGCCATGTGTTTTTTCTCTGTTCCATGTACGTTGGACATTCTTGAGTATGTGTCGTCTGTCATTGCTGTGCCAATGTACATATGTCAGATGGTCATTTTATACTTGTTAAACAGATGGTACCTCAGTCTATTGTGCCTGTTCGTAGACGAAAAATGACAACCTGTTCCTCTCTACTGAGTTGGTGGTAAGCATCGTCCTTTTCATGCCCTGGGTGATCTCTCAGCCATTTGTTCTTGTAGGCCATTTTATCCGTACTTTTGCTTCCTCATATGTCAACTGGTGTCTGTCTGTGGTAGCCTGCTTCCTGCTTTTGCCAATATGTCTGCAATCTCATTTCCAGGTATTCCGCAGTGAGATGGTATCCACTGTATTACCACTCTAGAGAAGATGATGCATACTTGGTGAGTGATGCTTGCAGTTCCTTAAAGCTGTTATCGTCTTCATTTTTAGAGCAGTAATTACACAGGCATCAGTAAGAAATACCAGGTTTTCATTTACATGTTCCTCTGACACTATGGCTTCTGCTGCCGCTTTTAAGGCCTCTGCCTCTGCTCTGTAATTGCTGGAGAACCTTCCTGTCGCTAATTTTAGCTTCCTGAGTTTCATGTCACTGAGCACTATGAGGCCTCCTCCTCCATTTTCAGTTGCATTGCTGCAGACCCATCTGTGTATACATGGGTCCACCTGCTGTTAGGAAAGTGTTACTTTAGGTACTCGGTGGCCAGGAGTTTTCTTTCTTCACTTGTTTGTTGGTTTCCTACTATCCTGGATGTTCTCATTCAGCCCTGGGAATTTTGTATCTTTCCATATCTGTCTTGTGTTGGTATATTTTAGTGGTTTGGGTAACTTCAGCACATGATGGTTGTTTGCTCATCATCATCTTGGTTATCGCTGCAAAGTTGGTTCGTTTTAGTCTGCCCTTCCTAGCCCATTCATTCTGTGGTACATTGGGTGATCTTCTAGTCTCTTGAACTTTTCTGCTTGTTTTTGTGCTCTGCTGTCTCTTATATCCTCCATTGGTTGTAGGCCGGTGGTCTTCTCCATTTCCTGTATTGGAGTAGATCTCATCCCCCTGTAATAATTCTCATAGCTTGGTTCTGAACACTGTTGATTTTATTGAAGTTGGATTGGGCTACAGTTGCCCATGCAGAGATTCCATAGTCCAGTGTCGGGCGAACATATCCCATATAAAGCTTCTTTAAAACATTGTTATCTGCCCCCAGGTTGTGCCAGCTAGTTTTTTCATGATTGCCATCCTGGATTTTGCTCGGGTTTTGTTTTTTTCAATCTGAGCATGCCATGTCATGCGCTGGTCGAAGGTGATTCCAAGGTATGTTGGGTTTTTCTCTGGGAGCAATATATGGTTATTTAGTAGGAGCTTTGGACTTTGGGGCTTTGTTGATAGGGAGAAAATCGTATATGTCGTTTTTTTTCATTGGCTTTGATCAGCCATGTATTGGACCATTGGTCTAGGATGAGGGCCTGTTGTATTCTGGGCTTGTTGCAGCGGTAATGCGCTCCTCTGATGTCCAAGGGCCAGGTCATCGCATCAAGGCGTGGTGGATCCTTCTGGGTATGTTCTCGGTTAGCATGTGATGTATGAGGAACAGTGTTGGCGACAGTACTCCACCTGAGGAACTCCTTGTTCTAGTGTTGTTTTCCTGCTGGTGAACTCTTGCACTTGCACTTTAGCAGTTCTTTTTCTAGATACTGTGATATCCATTTGTACATTCGTCCTGCTACTAGGTTTCTGCGCAACTTCACTTTAGGCCAGCCTTCCACACTTTATCCAAAGCCTTCTCCAGATCTACCCATACTGCTAGCGTTTGTTTCCTCTGAAAAGCATCCTCTATCTCTTGGCGATGCATGTCACTTTATCTTCTGTAGATCTGTGTTTTGAAACCTGCTTGTTGGGGAGTACAAGCCCTTTTCCAAATGCCACATTAGTCTGGTGTTGATCATGCGCTCAGCAATTTTCCACGCAGCTCAGTAGGCTAATTGGTCTATAACTGCTAGGGTCTGTGGGATCCTTCCCCGTCTTTTTTTATCGGTATCAATATAGCTTCCTTCCATTCTTTGGGTATAACGCCACTTTTCCAGCTACAGTTAAATATTTCTAGTAGCTTCTTTTTCGCTTGTCGTCCCATTTCTATTATCATTTCATTAGTTATCCCATCATTGCCTGGTGATTTTCTTTTCTTTAGAGAGCGTAATGTTTTTCTAATTCATGTATTGTGAATTTAGTTGTCATGCTCTCTCCGGGGACCTTGAATGAGGTCGTGAGCCATTAGTTCTTCTTTTATGGTTTCCTCCCTTTCTTCAGGAACATCTATGTGATTTACTTGTGTAAAGTGCTCACTAAGGATATTGGCAGCTTGTTTCCGCTTAGCTGTTCATCATTCTGTTTGATGGTGATTGTGTGCTTGTATTTATTTTCTTGGTTTAGTGCCCTGGCTAGTTTCCACAACTTATTTCCATCTCTGTCTAGGTTAAGGCTTTGTGTTTTTCTATCCAGCTGTTTCTAGCATTTTCGTTTAGTGTTCGTTTGTATCTTGCCGAAGTGGCTTTAAGTTTAATGTTTGCTTCTGTTGTTCTTTCTATTTCTGCAATGTTTCTTGCTTTCGTTAGTTCTACTTCTAGTTGTTCTAATTCGTCCGTCCAGAATGGGCTGTAGTTTGGTCTCGCACCTCGAGGGATGGACTCGGTGGCTGCTTTTTTGGAGGGCTTTGTTGAAGTCTGCAACCCCAGCTTTTAGCATACTCTTGCGTATGTTTAGGTTCACAGTATAGGTCTGTCAGAGTGCAAATTTCCCCAGTCTGCTCGTTTGTAGTTCCATCTTGGTAGCAGCTTTGGTTGCTGTGGGAGTATGCAACATTTACGGCCAGCTTTACCGGTCTGTGATCACTTCCTGCGAGTTGGTCCAGCACCATTCTGTCAATTTTATGGTGGATGTCACCTGTGCTAAAGGCCAGGTCTGGTGTGGAGGTGGTTTTCCAGGTTCTGGAGTAGTAACTAGGTTTATCCTCAGCATTGTTGATTAAATGTAGGTTGCTGTCTATCTCCCAGTCCTCCACCTCATCACCTCTGTTATTTGTATCCTGGTAGCCCCACCGCTTGGAGTGACTATTAAAGTCTCCTACTACTATGCAGTTTGTTGGTATTATGTTCATGTTCTCCAGTACTAAGTCTTTGTTTGGAGGGCAGTAGATGTTATAGATCCGGGTGCTCCCAATTGGGGTTGTTGCGTCTATCCCTACAATTTCTGACTGTCTACTAGCACATACTGTTATTTCTTGACATGCAATCTCATTTCGGGCGAGGATCAGGACTCCACCTTTGCGTCCTTCCCTGTCTAATCGGAAGGTCTGATATCCTCTAATGGAAAATCTGTGGCTAGAGTTTAGGTGCTCCTGTATGCATGCTATGTCTATCTGCTCCTGTTGTAGATATTTTGTTAATGGGACCTTCTTCTTTAGTACTCCCTCTGCATTCCACTGCATAATGTCCACAAAATGTGATTCAAGATTGCAACAACTGGAGAGGAATCACCATATTATCAGTAATTTCTCCTCTCAGCTTATTTGATGAAGAATACCCACAAGATCTCTGCGTACAGAACCTAAAAAGAGAACTTGTTCAGCTTTCAGGAAAGGCAGAAATTCACTTGCAGTGGATTCCATCTCATTGTGACATTGCAGGCAATGAGAGTGCTGCTGTCTTGGCTAAGAAGGGCAGTGCGAAAGGGCAAAGCTACCAACCCTTGTCTTTTCAGAAGGTCAATACCCTCATACAGAGAAACTCTGTAGTAAACTGGAAGACAAACACTGGATATGATTATGGAAAAGACTTCCTCAAAGATCTAAGCAGAACAGACCAGGTCATTATAGTTCGCTCACGTACCGGACACCGCAGATACAACACACATAGACTAGGAATAAGCCCTCCTAGGAATAACCTCTCGGAACAGCTCTGCCAGTGTTAGCAGGTGAAACAGATACGGAGCATGTCCTGCAAGACTGTCCTGTGTGAGCTGAGAAGCAACATGTGGCTACAACAAGTTGACATAAAAACTAGGCTTTGGGAAACCTGACAGACCTGATGCTGACTGCTGCCCAATTGTGGTCCAAAGTAGACTAAACGCATGACCAGAGATTGCTGAAGAGGAATAAAGTCTATTGGCGGCTAATGTTGGATGAGGACACTATAATTGACGTTTAATCCATCCAGCAATCTATAGTCATTTGTAGTTTTGCAAGAACCGGACAATTACTGATTCTTTAATTACTGATTCTTGTAGCCATCTTTTCTTGGTCTGCCTCTGCGTCCTGGGACCCTGCCCTCCAGAATTGTTCTTTCCAGACCATCGTAACGCTTTGATGTGACCAAAGTATGTAATTTTTCTGTATAGTATGTTGTTTATCAGCCAATTCTCTTTAACATTTAGTTCTTTCAGGACATCAGTGTTCTTTCTTTTTCTGTCCATGGTATTCGTAGGATCTTTCTGCAGCATTTAGTTTCGAAGGACTGGATTTTCGTTCTTAATTTCTGTGTAATAGTCCATGATTCACACCCATAAGTAGCCACTGGCAAAATTCATGCTCTCAATATTTTTAATTTTAGTATGTTGCTGGTGCTTTGCCACATGTTCTTCATTGTGTTTAACTTCTTGAATGCTATTGCCAGTCTTCTTGAGATCTCTTTGAAGCAGTCACCGTTATTGTTAATTATTGAGCCCAGATATTCTGTAGCTCTCACATTGGAGTTCTTCATTGTTTACTTGGATGTCAGGTGAGCCTTTGCTTTGTCAGTTGACAGATTTTTGTTTTTTGTGTATTCAAATATAGATGTTGGTCTTCACTATGTTTCTTATCGTCATGATTAGGTTTCAGACCTTCTTTGCTGGTGGATAATAATACTCTATCGTCTGTGTATCTAAGCTCTGGTATGCATTTTCCGCCTATAGTGAGAGGTCGTAATTCACATAGTTGGCATCGTCTTTTACATTCCTCATGATGTTCTCCGCATATATGTTGAATAAGTATGGTGACAAGATACATGCATTCGTACCCTTTGAATCTCGAACCATTCAAAAGTGGGCATGACAGGGATTATCTTGTCACCATACTTGATTCCATTACTGATTACATACAATGTCAGTGTTGTTATGTGTCTGATTTTCATTAATTTTAGGTATCACTGTATAATGTCTTATTAATCCCAGAATCCAAGCTTTATATATCGAAGTTAAGTAGCGGAGGGTGCAATGCCACTTTAGACAGGATATCGAAGTTAAGCAGCGAAGGGTGCAATGCCACAGTCTTCCTGGCAGTCTTCCACTTTAGACAGGATATTGAAGTTATGTAGCGAAGGGTGCAATGCCCAAGTCAGGGCAGTCTTCCACTTTAGACAGGATATTGAAGTTATGTAGCGAAGGGTGCAATGCCACAGTCAGATCAGTCTTCTACTCTAGGACGGAAAATTGAAATGTTTCTCTTACAGCATTGTCGACATGCATGAGCTTTGCTTGATTGATCATAGATCTATTATCATTGCACTTGAGTGAGTAACCATGTGTGATCAGATCTATTGCTTACACAAGAAAGTCTGAGCGGCAGTGCGCGAACTATTTAGCACAGGCGAGGGTCCATGATCTAGATTTTAATATAACAACAATTTATGTCGAAATTGTATTTAAATCTTAAAATTAATGTTGCTATTTGACATGCTTAGCTACCTACTCTTATCAAATATTAACTGATGAGTTTTCTGTTACTTGCTTTATTTGGTTTAAACTGGGTTCTACATTTTAACATCCGTCTCCGATATTTTGAGATTACGGATAGCTAGAAGAATATCCGAATAGCTCAACACAGAATGCGAACCTAGTATCTATGTAGCAAGATGCGAACACGTTACCTTCTCGCCACAAAGACCTCAAAGCTTGAGATAAAATAATTGATTATTTCCAAGTTGCTAAACATAAATCTCCAATGAGGCTTAATCACAACGGAGGTCATTATTTTATAAATCAGACATATCTATATCCAAGCTACAATAACTAATGTCCTTATAAGTATGGTTCCATGCCCGTACTTCTCATGTTATGCACGATATGTCTCTGCAGTCTTTATCACTAAGATTGGGATGTGAGACAATTTCTAAAGGAAACAACTATACTGTATAAGGTTTTAAAGATTATTCTCTGTACAAATGTGTCTTGTACCATCTCATTTGCCATGTGAACATAGTGTGTTTTTCTTAACATGATTATACGTTTTGTCTACGGTCGCCCATGGGGTGCAGGTCCGCTGGGAAGGCAAAGAATAGTATCACTGCAACCTACAAGGCAGTCAGAGGCGACTTATGTAGGACCTAAGGAAGCTACCCTAGTAAATAAAAAGCATCGCAGACATCGGATGTGCTGGTCTACTCGTGGGCGCATAACTGGCACAACGTACAATCGCTCTTAGGCTCAGATCCAGCGCCGGATTAGCCTAGTAGCAGAAGTAGCAAATGCTACGGGCCCCGCGCTTTTAGGGGCCTCGCGCCTATTGACAGATGAAAATGGAAAAATAACCAGATGTTATATCAAAAACACGCAAGCTGTATGAATTTTTAGATGTTTGTGATGGTGCTGAATCCAACGAAATCGAAGCAGAAAATACAGAAGACATGTCCACTGTAGTAGATGAAAGCAGTGCCTTAGAAGAATCATCATTACCAATACTACCATTAAGATCAGCAACTCTTCACGATTTAGCCACATTTTCACAAGACAAACTGAAATCGAATGTACAGCAAGTCCTTCCAATTTAGCCATATCATCTTCAAGCCAAAGAGAGGCAGAAAGCACAGCGCATGCTTCTAATGTAGCAACATCATCTACAAGCCAAAAACACAACGAAAGTAAATGTACTCCAACGATATTGGTGAATGGCCAAACAACTTCAAACAATCCACGATTTTGTCGAAAGTCGTTTTCACATACACACATACACCAACAAACAAAACTCACCTGAGAGATTGGTTGTGTTATACAGAAACTAAAGGACAACTGTTCTGTTTGTTTGCAAAGTTATTGATTTAGGCTGATACCATAGAGTGACTGGGTATTTGGAATACTCCTGATTAAAATCTATTACAGAGGAAGAGATCTTGAAAAGAACTCCAAATATTCTCAGCTCTTACCAAGAGGATTTGGAAGAAAGCCTAGGCGACTAACTTATGCAGTTCAGTGAACTTCTTAAAACTAATGTATATGGCCTTTGTCATCTTTACAGACGGTCAATTAGCAAGTGTTTTACTGTGACAGCTTCTGAGTTTTCGCTTTTCTCTCTTGTCGTTCAGCTCGTATATAAGTCTCTTCTCAAAAGACTCTGCGCCTTTCGTAATTTGGCTTTCCACACAACTCTGTCATCAGCTAGTCCCTCCCATGTGCTGGGATCTATAGAAAAATTTTTCATTGAGACTTTGCAGACATCTTTATATCTGAGCAGTGGTCTGCCCTGGTGCCTCTTCCCTCCGAAAGTTCACAGAACAACATTTGTTTTGTATGCGGCAAGTTTCCATTCTTCTCACATGTCCCAACCATCTTAGTCGTCTACTGCTGTAAACTAATGTAGCTGCTGCTATTAGCAACGAAAAGCATGAGGCTCTTGAACTGCAATTTAATAAACTTGTAAAGGAAAATTCATTAGAGTCGTGTTTCCCAAATGTAGAAATAGTCTTACGAATTTATTTGTCTTTAATGATTACTAACTGCAGCGGAGAACGTTCTTTTTCAACATTAAAGAGTATAAAAAGTGAGTTAAGAAACACGATGGGACAAGATCGTCTAAATAACTCACCTTAATGAACATTGAATGTAATTTACTTAGAAAGATTGATTTGTCTAGTGCTATCTCTAAATTTGCTCACATTAAATCGAGACAAGTTTGTTTGTAAAAGTTGTGTTTATTTTATTATCATACAAAACCTAGGCCCGCGCTAAATTTGCTACAGGCCCGCGCTAGCTAATCCGGCACTGCTCAGATCACATACAAATCACACGGAGTGGTCGATATGAAGCGTTCGAAGAAGAAGAGTCGACGGTGATTAACTGGAAAACTGTGTCTATTTTGTTGTGTCTTGTGGTATATATTGTCAAATGTGGTGTTAGACCAATTTTTTTGTATGGACAAACGAAGTACAATGAATGATGTGTTCAACAATGCACCGGCATTCTTTTACTTGTCACTGCTACCCTGGTACCCAATTGATTCTGTGTCGACGCCAGAGTTGTTGTGTCACTGCTACCCTGGTACCCAATTGATTCTGTGTCGACGCCAGAGTTGTTGTGTCACTGCTACCCTGGTACCCATTCGATTCGTGTCGACGCCAGAGTTGTTGTGTCACTGCTATCCTGGTACCCAATTGATTCTGTGTCGACGCCAGAGTTGTTGTGTCACTGCTACCCTGGTACCCAATTGATTCTGTGTCGACGCGAGAGTTGTTGCAGTTGTAAACTAATATAACTTCCCATTTGGATTTTGGTATTGATGCCATCAGTGAGTCTTTGATAATTTCTTTCAGAGTATGCTCAACATATCTTCATCTTCTCTTTCTATAACAGTTACTTGCGGTTACTCAGACATTACTCTTATTTCATCACATCTCCTCAATTGGTCTCATGCTATATTTCATTATTTTTTCTACGACATACATTTTGAAATGCATTCAACTTACTTATATAACTTTGTTACTTTCCAACTTTGGCTGGAAGATATAATGGTGGAGTTGAACAATGGAATTGTAAATTCGTAATCTCTTTTTAGAGCTATATAACTGGCAACAATGGCTTGCTGAAAATTGATGTGCCTGGTGGGAAAATGATATACAACGTATATCGTTGTTGCTGGTTACTATATTGACGTCATAGAACTCCGGGCATGCCCATAAGAGCTCAGTCTTCCAGCAGATGTCGAAGGATAGGTCTAATAATATCGTTTCCGTGGCTCTCTGGTTAAACAAAATCATCATTATATCTCTCAGACATTCAGTACTACGTGTATAATGTATACTTCTAAACTATTTTGATTACATGCAGATTTAATATCAATTTTGGTATCCATTCAACACTGATCTTCCAGAAATCAAAGTTACATATTCACCTCTTTTCTTCAACTCCCAACGATCGGTGATATTGGTGTAATCATGTTTGATCTATTGCGGCGAACACTGATGTGGAAAGTGAATCTTGTAATATTTGACGTTAGAAGCTTACATGTTGCCATAACCTGCAACAATCAACAAACTCTCTTTCTTCAGCATTAATAAGTAAGAACATGGATAATAAAATACAAGTGGTATGAAATGCAGTGGCGGCTCGTGGTCATTTTTCTTGGTGGGGCCAGACACAAATATTTTGGAAAAATCATGGTGTTTTAGTATTTACTATTCCGGAAGTTATCCTCTTCGATTATTGGTGGGCCAGACCCACTGGCCCTAAATGACGAGCCGCCCTGTGACTGGTTGAATACTAAGATACTACAAATGCACATTACCGGAACATAGTCCGCGCGCTGTTTGGTTATTCTGGAAATGGAAAAGGTGTATAACTGTGGAAGAGAACTGTAGGGCTGCAATCTGTATACAAGGTTTCCCAACAGGAATATGATTGAAAAATTCACACATAAAATCAAGCATTCTCCCAGTCCTTGTCATTGATGCTGTTTGAAGAATCGATAACTAAAACAAGCTTCACTGGATCACAACCAAAGCAAGATAATTCTGTTGATGAAACAAGTATATATGAAATGTTGAAATGTTATGAATACAAACAAAATAACACAACATTCAGTTAAGACATTTAGAGTCGAGACTAAACTTTCAATGCATAACAAAAAATGTATCTAGTTATCACTAATCAAGCATCGAAGCAGAAATAAATGGGTTTTTTTAGAAATAATAGTTATGCAACGATACAAAATTAACTCTTACCCTGTTACCCAATGAGAGACAGGACAGTCTTGCATCAACAGCATCGATTGTTGGGGAGTTGAAGATGGATAAGGGAGGTTCTTCGGTCTCTTCGAGACTTCTGTTGGATGAGGACACTAAAATCGATGTTGAATCGATCAAGCGATTTAAGCAGTTTGGAGTTGCCCGTTGTCTAGTCGAACTGGATGCCTGAGAGGCAGGGTGAGAGATGTGTTTAATCAGCGAGCCACAGGAACATTCAGTATGCATACTCTTCGATATCTGTTGGGGAGACTGAGCACCTATGGTCTGCCGAGTGCAATGACGTCAGTTTAGTAACCAATAACCAATAACCAATAACAAAATAAACTTGTCCTCTGGTCCCACAAATCAGTCAACTAAACACAATAATTTATCATTTATAAAAATCTAACATGGAATGGCAAGTAGTAATGTGTTAATTTAATACTAATTATGTAACGATAGAGAAAGTACTTTGAAATCACTAATCACAAATGTTGATCAGTAATTTAGTAACACTAATATGACAATGATACATACAGTAATTTAGTAACACTAATATGACAATGATACATACAGTAATTTAGTAACACTAATATGACAATGATACATACAGTAATTTAGTAACACTAATATGACAATGATACATACAGTAATTTAGTAACAATAATATGACAATGATACATGACGTAATTTAGTAACACTAATATGACAATGATACATACAGTAATTTAGTAACACTAATATGACAATGTTGATACAGTAATTTAGTAAACTAATATGCAATGATACATACAGTAATTTAGTAACACTAATATGACAATGATACATGCAGTAATTTAGTAACACTAATATGACAATGATACATGCAGTAATTTAGTAACACTAATATGACAATGATACATACAGTAATTTAGTAACACTAATATGACAATGATACATACAGTAATTTAGTAACACTAATATGACAATGTAAGGAAACGAAGGTGGAAATATTTAGGTCATGTTCTTATAGCAGACGAAAAGAGATTAAATCAACAAGTCTTTATCTGGTTACCAGTTGGGAAAAGAAAACGTGGAAGACCAAAGACCACTCTTCGAAGAACCATCCAACAGAAAGTAAACTATTGGGATGTAAAACCATACAAGATCTCCAACTGCTAGCAAAGAACCGTATCACATGGAGATCTAAAACCTCTGCCCTATGTGCCCCTTTGGCACGAAAGGAACAAACTAACTAACTAAATATAACAATGATACATACAGTAATTTAGTAACACTAATATGACAATGATACATACAGTAATTTAGTAACACTAATATGACAATGATACATGCAGTAATTTAGTAACACTAATCATACAATGATACATACAGTAATTTAGTAACACTAATATGACAATGATACATACAGTCATTTAGTAACACTAATATGACAATGATACATGCAGTAATTTAGTAACACTAATATGACAATGATACATGCAGTAATTTAGTAACACTAATATGACAATGATTCATACAGTAATTTAGTAACACTAATATGACAATGATACATACAGTAATTTAGTAACACTAATATGACAATGATACATGCAGTAATTTAGTACACAATAATGACAATGATCATACAGTAATTTATTAACACTAATATGACAATGATACATACAGTAATTTAGTAACACTAATATGACAATGATACAGACAATAATTTAGTAACACTAATATGACAATGATACATACAGTAATTTAGTAACACTAAAATGACAATGATACATACAGTAATTTAGTAACACTAATATGACAATGATACATACAGTAATTTAGTAACACTAAAATGACAATGATACATACAGTAATTTAGTAACACTAATATGACAATGATACATGCAGTAATTTAGTAACACTAATATGACAATGATACATACAGTAATTTAGTAACACTAAAATGACAATGATACATACAGTAATTTAGTAACACTAATATGACAATGATACATGCAGTAATTTAGTAACACTAATCATACAATATACTGCGTACGCGAAGCTTGTCAACATCATAGCCCTCTTCTATAAAGATTTCTCCTGCAACCTAAAGAATTCCAACAAAACATTCCCAGTAAAATCTGGTGTAAGGCAGGGATGCGTAATGTCCTCTCTTTTGTTTAGTATTACAATTGACTGGGTGCTAAAAATGCCATAAAACAACAAGCACCAAGAGGAATAAGATGGACCCCCTTCGATATGCTTGAGGACCTGGACTTTGCAGACGATATAGCCCTGTGTCACACAAATATGAACATATACAAGAGAAAAGTACAATACTTCACAGCAAAGACAGTAGGCCTCAAAACAAACACAGGAAAAACAAAATTATGACAAACAGTGAAATCCAACAACCAGTAATGTTAGAAAATGAAACACTGGAAAGGGTTGAGCAGTTTGTCATAGTTCCCAGATGAGCGGAGGAATGGACAGTTAGCCATATAGTTAGTGTAGTATGTAATTAGATAATTAAAGTTGAGATAGTGTGCACTCTCAAGCAGAGGCGCAGCACATAACAACGAGACAATGACGTTTTACGTAGCTGTAGTGACAGTGAACATTCCTTTGTAACAAGGTGACTAAATTGAACCTTGAGATGAGACAGGCGTGTTTTTGTGCCATGATTAAATCGTCAAATAAATATATATGAATACTGACACAGTTGGCTTTATTATCGATGTGCATGGACCCCACCTATAACAATTTGGTGTCAGAGGTAAAAAGATCTGCCCACCGTCACACCAACTTGGACCAGAATCACTCTATCAAAGTGAGTTGTTTTTGTCGATAACTATTTTCAACATTTGACTATTTTCTAGCCTACATCCTTGGTTTCCACCTTCCTGCATGGAAGGCTCTATCGATCATTATTTTCCATGATTGCATACATTTGGAAACAGCTTACAACGGCAGTGCAATAACCTCCACTGCCCCTTTCCACAAGAAATGCTCTATCGATTTCTAACGATAATGTCGTCGGCGTTTGAACCTTGATAACTTCTTACAACAAGGTTTCACACTGACCTCGACCTTCCTATAGGGGGATTCAATCGAGCGTCTCGTCCACAATTGGAAATTTGGTATCATCCTTCACCTGGTATATAACGACCTTATTTTCAACCTTCTAGTTGGGATTCGACCTACGAATATACCAGGTACTTTCGGAACAGAATTTCCTTGCAGTTTTGTTCTTCCAGTTGCGTTGACATATGCGACACAAGAACTGATTATGTCATCCAGGCACTTGCGGAACATACTATGAGTTCAACTGTTCTAACGGTTGTTCTGAAAAATGCAACAGCACAATTGGTCATCGCACTTTAAGACTGAATTCATAGGATTACATTGTTCAGAAAAGGATTGTCCGGAAAATATTTACGGACTGTTATGTGACAAATTAGGTTCCTGCAATGGAAGTGAGCATGCCAGTCTCTCACTGGTCATGTACTCTGGATGTGAACCTGATTATATAGTCTCCATTGTTCGTTCTGTTGTATCTAAGAACTGTCTTTATGAAGTCTACAATTATAGTTCTGGATACTGTGTGCAGTGATGTCCCTACCCAGGATGAAGACTGATTTGTGACTTCTATAGCGTGAACATTTATGGAACATTATGTTACCAGTTTTTTCTTACATCATATTATATGGCACTAATTGCATCGTGAGTATATCTTTCTTATTCAATTTACGCACATTGCTTGCTAGATATGAATATGCATTTTTTTACGTATATGATCATTACTACTTAATTATATAACATCTGGTTGACTATTGGTGTTTCAGGTTATATATTTCTGACAATTGTACTGTTTTGGGCACTTAATTTGTATTGCTATATTTTTATCGCATTGGTAATATTTATGATGGCTCATAGGTTAAAAAGAGGAGGTCATGGGTTAGATGTAGAGGCGCGGGGGGGGCTGGGGCCCCAGGTTATCCCGGGATCCCAGCATTCGTGATGGTGTCGGG
>JADZMA010001080.1:0-25596 GCA_020796225.1 Arion vulgaris
GATCACCAACAGTCTCCAATTCTCAACCCAGATGACCCTCCACATGTTACTCACGACGGTGGCGCACAACAGCACCCAGATCTGGTTTTGCTACAGACGACATTCACAGGATAACCAAAACAAGTCTGCAGCCCAGTTTGGGAGTAGTGACCATAGACCGGTGAAACTCCTCATAAATAACTTTAAAAAGGGAAAGGAACTTACAAACTCTGCCCCTAGTTGGGAATTACAAAAGGCAGACGGGAAGCTTTTCCCAGAACTACAGAGACTACTGAAAAAGAAATTAACCAGGAAAAAGTGGACAGAGATGCACGTGATTAATAAAGCCATTTTAGATGTTGCGAAAAGGCATACCCAGAGGGATGAGAAAACCTAAGGCCATATTGGACACAAGAGATGGAGTTCTCCATAGCTCACTTTGCAGTGCCAGAAATAAAATGAAACTCGCACCAACGGACAAAATGTAATGCAACACAATAGAGCAAGGGACCATGTTATAGAAAGAAACCAGCAGTGTAGCAAATTTTAGAAAGAAAAGACAACCTCTTTGAACATGGAAAAGATACTCAAAAGTTGTGAGACTTAAAAAAGCCCTGAACGATGACAACCCATCTAGAGGGAAAACAGTTCTCCAGCAAGGAACACTTCACAGGAAAGCGACCGCCACCTGATGGCCCAGTGTTAACAAGAAAGCTCATGCTCAATAGTCAGGACAGGGAAAGAAGTCAAGTGAGATAAATGCTACATTCAAAAGCAACAAGTGAACCTTGTATGGAGGTAAAACATCACACTGACTGACTGCAGACCTAACAAGCAACAAGTGAACCCTGTATGAGGTAGACATCACACTGACGTAACCCTGTATGGAGGTAGACATCGCACGGGACTGAGGCTGCAGAGCACTGAAAAAGCTCAATCGTAAAAAGGCCCCAGGACCAGATGGAGTATCAAACGACATGCTCAAACAAATAGACCCAATAGCACAGTCTTCTACTCCAGATATTTAACAATAGTTGAAGACAGGGGAGAGTCCCAGACATCTGGGAAAAGGCCACAATCCACCCAATTTTCAAAAGCGGAAAAAACAAAGGATCCACAGACTACATACCTATAAGTCTGCTAGTTCACTGCAAACTGCTGGAAGTGATACCACTGACCCCAGTGGTTTTTAAATCCAACCATAAACTGGATCCAGCCCAGACAGGCTACAGGCAGCATAGAAGCACTGATGACCAAGTGGTATACCTCACACATGACAGAAAATGGTTTCAAGAAAAAAAAAAACCTCACAGTGTTCTTCGACTGTCAAGGCCTTCGACAAAATCTGGGAAACATGGTTTGCTTCTCTTACGCAGTGGAATAGGATAGAATTGCTATTCGATTAAAAACTTTCTTACCCATAGACAAGCATCTGTAAAATTGGATGGGTGCACAGTCCCAGATTCAAATTAGAGCAGAGTTCCCAGATAGGTACTGTCCCATTGCTTTTCCTGGTATATATTAATGATCTCCACAAACCTTGCCCAGACATGTATCACACTCTCTCCATGCTGATGATCTAGCTGTGGTACACCTCCGAGTTTCTGGGTCCTGCCATCTTAAACTCCCGGAAAGCCTGGAACAGCGTCATCATGTGGGCAAGTAAATGGGGTCTGAATAAACCGGAGCAAAACCTGAACGCTTTTCTCATTTCAACAGGAAGAACACTTCAAATTGAAATTTAAAAATGATATCGTTTCCCGTTCCCATATTCAACCTTTTAGGAGTTAAACTTGACGTCATCTGGAAACATCCTTGGAAACAAACAGAAGGCTATGAGGAAACAAAGTGTGATGCAGAAGCTGGCTGGAACTACATGGGGAGCTGATAGTCGAATTCTGAGTCAGGTGTACACTGGTGCAGTTAGACCGACCATGGAATATGCATCATCGTCATGGATATCAGTAGCCCATTCAAACAAATCGATATTGGAAAAACACAAACGAGGGGTCTGCGCACTTTTGGGAGCCATCAAATCTCACCAATTGTAGAAATGGAAAAGGCAGCCAACATTCAGGCCTTGGAAGACAGAAGAAGGAGAAAGTGATTCTACCACTAAAGGATCAAAGGATGCCCAACCATCCACTGCATGAAAAAATGGCGGCTAGAACAAAGACAGACTAAAGGTACAAGTCAAACCACAAAACAAAAAAATGGAGTCATACTTGGAACTACTAAATCATAATTCCATACCTAAAGATTTCTTTTTTATCACTGGGAACCAGACTCAGTAGCACTAAACTTCTCAACCTCCATCCCTAAATTGTTAGCAAAGATGCCAAGCCTAATCTAGTGAAGAAAGCAACTACTGGATAAGAAGACAGCTGGATAATAATTTACACAGATGGATCGGCAATGGAGGCAACCATGAATGGTGGAGCAGGTGTTACATTGGCACCCAGATGCTACTACTGTGTCTTAGGCCCCTTTCTGGAAGAATATGTTCCAATTACAAGAGAACTCTTAACCATTCTGATGCCAGCACATCAAAGAATAAGCTGCAGCACCTGCAGGCAAAGATGGTATTTCTCCAGACTCACTGTCAGCTATATAAACACTGGACGCTAAATCTGCTCACGCACAGTACAAAACCTAAAAAGGAACTTGCTCGGCTTTGGAAAAAGGGAGAAATTCACCTGCATGGATTCATCTCACTGTGGCATTGTCTTAGTGCTAAAGTCGCTAAGGAGGCAGTGCCAAAGGCAAAATTTCCAACCCTTGTCTTTTCAAAAGGGTTTAAAACCCCCATCAGAGAAAATCTGATAGACTGGAAGACAAACACTGGATATGATTATGGGAAAAAACTCCCTCAAAGACCTAAGCAGAACAGACCAGGTCATTATATTTCGACTACGTACCAGACACTGCAGACTCAACAAACACTTATATATACTCGGAATAAGTCAAACAGCTCTGCCAGTGTCAGCAGGCGTAACAGACACCAGACATATCCTGAAGACTGTCCTCTCCTGTGTGAGCTGAGAAGCAACATGTGGCCAACGCAGTCGACCTGAAACTAACCTTTGGGAAACCTGACAGACCTGAAGCTGACTGCCCCGTTTGTGGTCCACAGTAAATTAAGCGCATGACCAGAGATCGCTGAAGAAGAACTGGTTTAGATGTATATTGCCACACATGTATACTTGCACACACATGTTTCTTTCTTTCTTTTGTCCTTCTCTGCTTTTTTGCCGCTAGGCGATAGGTTAACTGATGATCGGTTTCCCAGATAATGCCGCTCGTCGCTTTATATGGTGTGGTATTGTAGGTTTTAAGATGTCTGTAACTCCATCAACCCATCTTTTCTTGGTCTTCTTTCCTCCCTTTATGATTCCATTTTCAGGTTGTACGCCTCTTGCCAGCTGGTGTATTTATGTGCAAGTAAACTGGTGTATTTACTTGCACATAAATGCCTCTCACCACAAATGCACTGCCAATGAACAACAGTTTTGCAAAATAAATGACGAAATCCTGCATGACGATCTACAAGGAAATAAAATTAGTCTTGTAATAGGCGATTGGAACGATAGTTGAAAAGATTTGCCATTGTTGAGGTCATCATCGTGTCCCTGATTGCAAAACAAATAAGAAGATTTTCCCTCATCAAGGCTAGACAGGCAGAATCTAAAAACGGTGCGGGAGTTTTTCATTTCCGTCATCGCCATATGCAGCCAGCAGGAAGAAGAACATTGCTGTAATCTACTAAAATAGGTTGGTCGGTATCATCTCTAATCGCTAGTTATCTATTTTGATCGTTCAATAAGTATCATCTCTAATCGCTAGTTATCATATTTTGATCGTTAAATTAGTATCATCTCTCATCATCATCAGGTGCCGTCTCCACATCGAAGGTTGGCTGCAATGAATCTCCAGCATCCTCTGTCTTTCGCCTTGGTGTTGAACACTGCCAGACTGTAACCTGTCCATTTCTTAAAGTTTCCTCCCACTTATCTCTCGGTCTTCCTCTTGCTCTTCTCCCTCAACTTTCCCCTCTAGTAAATGTTTTATCATGGTGTCATGTCTTTTATGTGCCCAAAATACTTTACTTGTCTGAATTTTATTTCTCTTAATAATTGTTTCTTCATGCCTAGTTTTCCTAAAACTTGTTTATTTGTCTGTTTTTCTGTCCATGAAACTCTGCCTATTCTTCTATATATCCACATCTCAAATGCATCAATTCTGTCTTCTAACTGCTTGTTCATTGTCCATGTTTCCGAGCCATACATTAATATAGGATATATATAGCATTTGATCATTCTAATTTTTAGCCTGTTTGTGATTTGTTTGGATGTCAGTAACTTTCTCATACTATTGAAATTATCCTTGGCCATTCCTATTCTCTTTTTAATTTCAGTTATACATCTGCCATCATCTGTTATCATCTGACCGAGATAGGAGTAGCTTTTTACTTGATGTAGTAATTCTCCATGTATTTTTATATTCATTTTAGGTTTTTCCATTTCCTTGTTGATTACCGTAGTTTTTGTTTTCTGTATGTTAATGTCTAATCCATATTCCTTGCTAGTTCTGTCCAATTGGTCCACTAATTCTTGTAGATCTTGTTCATTTTTTGCTACCAATACTGTGTCATCTGCATATCTTAAGTTATTTATTATTTTTCCATTGATCTTGAGTCCTGGCATTCCCTCTAGTTGTTTGAAGATTTTTTCTGTGTAGATGTTAAATAGGCTTGGTGACAGTATGCATCCTTGTCTCACTCCTCTCTAATGGCTAAATAAGTCATCTGATATCGTTGTGAACACTACATCATGCGTGTACAGAGGGAAGACAGTTTGAGATATATAAACATGAAACACAATTTGTGTCGTCCCAATTGTTTACCCGTTTTCACTCTATATTGTTTTCCGGTAACGAGAAAGGAAACGGTGGACGTGAGTCAAATATTATGGAATAAACAATAGTGACAAGACTTATCAGTCATCTGTCCGACACAAATCTCAATTTGACACAAAACTAATAGAACAATGTGTTTGCTTCTTCCCCGTGAAATTGAAGCTTTCACTCTTGTTTTCAGACGAGAGTACGAAAATGGCAACGACTGGCAGAATGTCTAAGAACAAGTATTCGGGCACGATCAACAAGTTTGATTTTTAAGACGGCGTTACTTTTATCAACAGACAATTCTGTCGCGCAGGCCGGGAGCATTGTGAAGATTATGAGTTTCTAACAGTTATCATGTGCACCCATCAACAGACAATTCTGTCCCGCAGGCCGGGAGCATTGTGAAGATTATGAGTTTCTAACAGTTATCATGTGCACCCAGCCTCAGTTGGGTACCTGAAAAGCATAAGAAAGTAAAAGTGACAGGCGTGTTGTAGACCCCATCGTCTACCAGTGGTCAATGAAAAATGCGGGTCTAGCTCCGTATTATATACGAATAATGGTCTCCTTTACGTAACCTTTTTTATATATACGCTGAGCATAGATTCCTAAACTTTTTCGCCACCGCCCACTTTGCACATCATAAACTTTGAACGCTCCTCCTCCACATTATAACAGTCTGCCACCGCCCACTTTGCATATCATAAACTTTGTAACGCTCCCTCCTCCACATTATAACAGTCTGCCACCGCGCACTTTGCACATCATAAACTTTGTAACGCTCCCTCCTCCACATTATAACAGTCTGCCACCGCGCACTTTGCACATCATAAACTTTGTAACGCTCCCTCCTCCACATTATAACAGTTTGCCACCGCGCACTTTGCACATCATAAACTTTGTAACGCTCCCTCCATATTATAACAGTTTGCCACCGCCCCCTCCCCACATATATACATGCTCTATTTTCTCTTTGACATAGAAAATTGATATATATTTCTGTCATACATTGTCAATTATCAAATGATTATATGTATGAAATAGAAAATTGATGAAAAAATGGATCGTGTAAGACGGGCATAAGATTAATTTAAATGCATAATTCAAATTTTAAATGCTTATTCAATCGTAAAATCACGAAAATAATTTATTTTAAAATATTTATTATTTTCTTCTTTAAGGAGTCACCGACCTAATCGTCTGACGGTCTGAATACCCTTCACATTTTTCTGAACGCTTCGGCGTCCACGGGGTGGGGTGGGGGTTGGTACCGACCACTTTGTGAAACGCTGCGATAGAGCCATGTCATTATTTCAGACAGGGCTGTGCCATGCTATGATACTGAGAGGCGGATGCATCAGGCGGCACCGCAAAGGGGCGGCATAAGCAGTGAACAAAATACAATTTTAGCCATTCAATAATGACAAATCTTGACGCAACGCTTTTCTATATTTGTCTATGTTATTCTGATATTGATGTATGCAATTTATGATTTATCGCACGCCTATGTCTGAACGATTTCGGTACCATTTGATTTCAGTTTCTGTTGCAGGTGCATCGTTGGCGAGTGCTCGCCGAAAGACTTTTGATCTGACACGGCGAAGCTATTATTTGTGCTTGTAATAGTTGATATCATTATTTTCAAGTACATGTAGTTTATATTTTGAGAATAAAAATAGTATTGGTATATTTTTTGGCAGTAACAAAAGAATAATACAAATCCAAGGTTATTTTAAAGAAAATGAAAGCGCGGCATTTCGAAGACTTGCATCATACTGAGAAAATCAACGGCACGGCCCTGATTTAAAATGCAAGAGAGGAAGATAGTAGTGTGTGAAGTGAAGTATTTGAGAAAAGTCGTCAACAATACAGAAGACAAAACACAGACAACATACGATGTTGTATATGAAGTCACTCTTTTGCCACTTGAAATATGTGAAGAAAAATACAGTAAATGACTTTCACATTTCATGAAGCACATCTTCCTTGAAATATGTGAAGAGAAAATACAGTAAATGACTTTCACATTTCATGAAGCACATCTTCCTTGAAATATGTGAAGAGAAAATACAGTAAATGACTTTCACATTTCATGAAGCACATCGTTTTGTGGTACCGGGGCCCTAAGGAAGAAAAGAATAGTACCACTGCAACCTATAATGTATGTCGTAAGACGCGACTGATGTAGGCCCTAGGGATGCTACCCTAGTAAATAAAAAGCAGAGCAGAAATCGGATGTACTGGTCTACTTGTAGGCGCATAACAGACACAACGTACAATCGCTCTTAGGCTCAGATCACATACAAATCACACAAAGTGGTTGACAAGTGGTCGATATGGAGCATTCGAAGAAGTAGATGAGACTAAAACCTAGCCATCAACCACTTTCTGCAAACAATAGTTAAGAATTTAGTCTGAGCGTACGCGAAAGTCTAAGATGCAGACGAATAAACAGCATAAAAGAAATACTACGACAACATGGGCTCACAACAACAACATATACAACACATTTGGCTAAATATTGTGAGTTTAAGCTTCTATGGGCTCACAACAACATATACAGCACATTTGGCTAAATATTGTGAGTTTAAGCTTCTAAAGCAAAGTCTAACAACGTAAATCATCATCAAATAGCTTGTCCTAGACAGAACATTGCCAACTCTCATAGACTAGATCCGCCTCTGCAACTGTCATGCACAAACCATCAATTACATCCTGAATCCATCTTCTCCTTGGTCTTCCTCTTCTCCTCTTCTTTACCGGGATGTCTCTGCAATGACAACATAAAGCAATACAAAAATAGACTCTAGAATTGCACTCAATATCTTTGAAATGTGTCGTTTCTTCTTCTGCGTTCTTACTAGATTGGGACTTCGGATTCTCTAACAAAGGCAGCCGTCTGCCTCAGGCCATCAGCCACGCCATACAGTCTGTCTTGGACGTTGGCGCAAGTGGGCCTCCTCCCAGGTCTGCACACCGGGGGTAGGGCAGTTGTGTAGGATATGTTCTGTTGTCATACTTGCCAATCCACAAGGGCACAGGTCGTTGGTGCCTATCTTGAATTTAGTGCACAGGTGGTGTCTCATTCTGCCGTGACCCGTCCGGAGGTGAAGTATGGCTGTCTGGTCCCTTCTGGACAATTGATAATATCCATCCTTCTTGTTGTGCTTTGGATGTTCCCCATCCCACCCTGCTCTGTAGTGTCCTCTGGCGATGGTCTCTGCTTCTTCACAGCCAACCAGGTTGTCTTCCCGGGGCACTCCCTCTCCAGCCAGTCCGTCATCATCATCATTCCCCTTGATCTTGCAGTGTGAGAGTATCCGCTGGATTACTACCCTCTCAGATTCATGGGATAACTAGGCCAAGGTAGACCTGAAATCACTTAGTTCTGTGTTCCTTTCAGATTTCAGTGCTGAGATAGCGAACAATGCGTCAGTCAAAAGCACTATTTTTCGATGTATTTGGTTCATACTTTGTAGTGCCATTTTTACAGCTGCACAGAGGGTCTCTACCTCAGCCCTGAAATTGGTTGAGAACTTGCCGGTGTTGACAGCTGCACAGAGGGTCTCTACCTCAGCCCTGAAATTGGTTGAGAACTTGCCAGTGTTGACAGCTGCACAGAGGGTCTCTACCTCAGCCCTGAAATTGGTTGAGAACTTGCCGGTGTTGACAGCTGCACAGAGGGTCTCTACCTCAGCCCTGAAATTGGTTGAGAACTTGCCGGTGTTGACAGCTGCACAGAGGGTCTCTACCTCAGCCCTGAAATTGGTTGAGAACTTGCCGGTGTTGACAGCTGCACAGAGGGTCTCTACCTCAGCCCTGAAATTGGTTGAGAACTTGCCGGTGTTGACAGCTGCACAGAGGGTCTCTACCTCAGCCCTGAAATTGGTTGAGAACTTGCCGGTGTTGACAGCTGCACAGAGGGTCTCTACCTCAGCCCTGAAATTGGTTGAGAACTTGCCGGTGTTGACAGCTGCACAGAGGGTCTCTACCTCAGCCCTGAAATTGGTTGAGAACTTGCCGGTGTTGACAGCTGCACAGAGGGTCTCTACCTCAGCCCTGAAATTGGTTGAGAACTTGCCGGTGTTGACAGCTGCACAGAGGGTCTCTACCTCAGCCCTGAAATTGGTTGAGAACTTGCCGGTGTTGACAGCTGCACAGAGGGTCTCTACCTCAGCCCTGAAATTGGTTGAGAACTTGCCGGTGGTCAGAGCCAAGGTCAGCTCCGCTCCATTTTTTAGTCTGAGGACAACTTTACCTCCTCCATTGTGGATGGCATCTGTAGCCCAGCCATCCGTATATGAGGACAACTTTACCTCCTCCATTGTGGATGGCATCTGTAGCCCAGCCATCCGTATATGAGGACAACTTTACCTCCTCCATTGTGGATGGCATCTGTAGCCCAGCCATCCGTATATGAGGACAACTTTACCTCCTCCATTGTGGATGACATCTGTAGCCCAGCCATCCGTATATGCATGTGTCCATTGTGTAGTTTTCGTTTATGTGTTTTTCTGCGATGAGCCTTCTCTCTAGGTCTGTCTGTGTTCCCTTCCCAATGCCACCCATTTCTTCTGAGAGCTCTGGGAAAATGTGTTGTTTTAATGTTTGCATCAAATTGATGTCTATCGCTTCTATTGACCTTTGAACTCCCAACAGAGCACATGTCTTCAACAAACTTCTTCTAGATCTTCCTCTCTCCTGCCATCCCTTCCAATTCTTTCCATGTTTTACCTATCCTTTTCATATCAACCTTCGAATTAGAATTACTGAGTTTCATTTTTGTTGTTGTGTCTATAGATGAAACGGACAAATGGTTTGGAGCGTTCATAGTTGGAGCCATTACTGTGGCACTGCTGCATGTCTACGTATATGGCTATGCTCATCACGAAGGGAAGCCCAGAGTTTGTGCCTTATTCCCATCTTAGACTTAGAACCAAGGTATTGTTTCTTGACAACCGATATCAGTGTGTTTGGGTGGGGCTAGGAGGGTGCTTGTCAAGACAAACGATATATGTGTGTTTGGGTGAGGATAGGATGTGCTTGTCAAGACATTAAGTAATACGGTGTTTGTAAAGTCTCACAACACTTCATATGTAGAACAAATATGAAAAACAAAGTACATGACGTCATCAAAAAATGTGTTCCATAGTCAATTATGGTGCAATATGCAGTGAATGGCTGTTGTCTGCTGGGGTAATTCTTTTCACTTAAAGCATAATTGTGTTTTCATCTGAAGAAAGAATATTTCAGATGAAGAAACCTGTACAGACATATCTTGAAGACCGTGGCAGAATGGACTAGGAAGCCAGTGGATATTTCCAACATCTGCTATAATGAATATTTCATTTGTTCTTTCTAGGTTACCAAGAACAACAATAGACCATAGCAGTAACTATTGTGACTAATTTCACTACTTTGTTTTGGCACATTTTTTAAGCTGACCTACATATGAAGTATTGTGAGACTTGACAAACACCATGTATGTACACACTAACCATATATGTTAGGATGAAATGTATGTACACACTAACCATGTATGTACACACTAACCATGTATGAACACACTAACCATATATGTTAGGATGAAATGTATGTACACACTAACCATGTATGTACACACTAACCATGTATGTTAGGATGAAATGTATGTACACACTAACCATGTATGTACACACTAACCATGTATGTTAGGATGAAATGTATGTAGACACTAACCATGTATGTACACACTAACCATGTACGTACACACTAACCATGTATGTACACACTAACCATGTACATACACACTAACCATGTACGTACACACTAACCATGTATGTACACACTAACCATGTATGTTAGGATGAAATGTATGTACACACTAACCATGTATGTACACACTAACCATGTATGTTAGGATGAAATGTATGTAGACAGTAACCATGTATGTACACACTAACCATGTACGTACACACTAACCATGCATGTACACACTAACCATGTACGTACACACTAACCATGTACGTACACACTAACCATGCATGTACACACTAACCATGTACGTACACACTAACCATGCATGTACACACTAACCATGTATGTTAGGATGAAATGTATGTACACACTAACCATGTATGTACACACTAACCATGTATGTTAGGATGAAATGTATGTAGACACTAACCATGCATGTACACACTAACCATGTATGTTAAGATGAAATGTGTTTGAATCCACAGTCTATTCACATATTTCCGTTGACTTGTTTGTTGAAAAAGTATAACGAGTACAGAGAAAGAGAAATACCTCGCAAACAATAAATCGATGGCATCAAGAACAGCTGTCAGAAAATGAATAGCAGCTTACAAAGTGCCTTAGAACAAACACACACAAGATCACTACAAGCAGCTTACAAAGTGCCTTAGAACAAACACACACAAGATCACTACAAGCAGCTTACAAAGTGCCTTAGAACAAACACACACAAGATCACTACACACCCTCCCTCCCCAAACACTTCTATAAAGAAGAAATAGTAGAAGAAAAACAGTTAAAATATTTTAATAACCATTTCCGTTAGGTCCACATCCTGTCTACATTTTTACTTTAGTTACTAACTTTGATGTTTAGTTTATTCTAACACCATTGCCCCCGAGTAGAATAACTCTACATCACTGAGTAGGATAACTCTCCATCCCTAAGTAGGATAACTCTCTATCCTTGAGTAGGATAACTCTCCATCCCTGAGTAGGATAATTCTCCATCCTTGAGTAGGATAACTCTCCATCCTTGAGTAGGATAACTCTCCATCCCTGAGTAGGATAACTCTCCATCCTTGAGTAGGATAACTCTCCATCCTTGAGTAGGATAACTCTCCATCCTTGAGTAGGATAACTCTCCATCCCTGAGTAGGATAACTCTCCATCCTTGAGTAGGATAACTCTCCATCCCTGAGTAGGATAACTCTCCATCCTTGAGTAGGATAACTCTCCATCCCTGGGTAGGATAACTCTCTATCCTTGAGTAGGATAACTCTCCATCCTTGAGTAGGATAACTCTCCATCCTTGAGTAGGATAACTCTCCATCCCTGAGTAGGATAACTCTCCATCCTTTAGTAGGATAACTCACCATCCTTGAGTAGGATAACTCTCCATCCCTGAGTAGGATAACTCTCCATCCCTGAGTAGGATAACTCTCCATTCTTGAGTAGGATAACTCTCCATCCCTGAGTAGGATAACTCTCATCCTTGAGTAGGATAACTCTCCATCCTTGAGTAGGATAACTCTCCATCCTTGAGTAGGATAACTCTCCATCCTTGAGTAGGATAACTCTCTATCCTTGAGTAGGATAACTCTCCATCCTTGAGTAGGATAACTCTCCATCCTTGAGTAGGATAACTCTCCATCCTTGAGTAGGATAACTCTCCATCCTTGAGTAGGATAACTCTCTATCATTGAGTAGGATAACTCTCCATCCCTGAGTAGGATAACTCTCAATCCCTGAGTAGGATAACTCTCCATCCCTGAGTAGGATAACTCTCCATCCCTGAGTAGGATAACTCTCCATCCTTGAGTAGGATAACTCTCCATCCCTGAGTAGGATAACTCTCCATCCCTGAGTAGGATAACTCTCCATCCTTGAGTAGGATAACTCTCAATCCCTGAGTAGGATAACTCTCCATCCTTGAGTAGGATAACTCTCCATCCTTGAGTAGGATAACTCTCCATCCCTGAGTAGGATAACTCTCCATCCCTGAGTAGGATAACTCTCCATCCTTGAGTAGGATAACTCTCCATCCCTGAGTAGGATAACTCTCCATCCTTGAGTAGGATAACTCTCCATCCTTGAGTAGGATAACTCTCCATCCTTGAGTAGGATAACTCTCCATCCTTGAGTAGGATAACTCTCCATCCTTGAGTAGGATAACTCTCCATCCCTGAGTAGGATAACTCTCCATCCTTGAGTAGGATAACTCTCCATCCTTGAGTAGGATAACTCTCCATCCCTGAGTAGGACAACTCTCCATCCTTGAGTAGGATAACTCTCCATCCCTGAGTAGGATAACTCTCTATCCTTGAGTAGGATAACTCTCCATCCTTGAGTAGGATAACTGTCTATCCTTGAGTAGGATAACTCTCCATCCTTGAGTAGGATAACTCTCCATCCCTGAGTAGGATAACTCTCCATCCCTGAGTAGGATAACTCTCCATCCCTGAGTAGGATAACTCTCCATCCTTGAGTAGGATAACTCTCCATCCTTGAGTAGGATAACTCTATCATTGAGTAGGATAACTCTCCATCCCTGAGTAGGATAACTCTCAATCCCTGAGTAGGATAACTCTCCATCCTTGAGTAGGATAACTCTCCATCCTTGAGTAGGATAACTCTCCATCCTTGAGTAGGATAACTCTCCATCCTTGAGTAGGATAACTCTCCATCCTTGAGTAGGATAACTCTCCATCCCTGAGTAGGATAACTCTCCATCCTTGAGTAGGATAACTCTCCAACCTTGAGTAGGATAACTCTCCATCCCTGAGTAGGATAACTCTCCATCCTTGAGTAGGATAACTCTCCATCCCTGAGTAGGATAACTCTCTATCCTTGAGTAGGATAACTCTCCATCCTTGAGTAGGATAACTCTCCATCCTTGAGTAGGATAACTCTCTATCCTTGAGTAGGATAACTCTCCATCCTTGAGTAGGATAACTCTCCATCCTTGAGTAGGATAACTCTCCATCCCTGAGTAGGATAACTCTCCATCCCTGAGTAGGATAACTCTCCATCCCTGAGTAGGATAACTCTCCATCCTTGAGTAGGATAACTCTCCATCCCTGAGTAGGATAACTCTCCATCCTTGAGTAGGATAACTCTCTATCATTGAGTAGGATAACTCTCCATCCCTGAGTAGGATAACTCTCCATCCTTGAGTAGGATAACTCTCCATCCTTGAGTAGGATAACTCTCCATCCTTGAGTAGGATAACTCTCCATCCTTGAGTAGGGTAACTCTCCATCCTTGAGTAGGGTAACTCTCCATCCTTGAGTAGGATAACTCTCCATCCTTGAGTAGGGTAACTCTCCATCCTTGAGTAGGATAACTCTCCATCCTTGAGTAGGATAACTCTCCATCCTTGAGTAGGATAACTCTCTATCATTGAGTAGGATAACTCTCCATCCTTGAATAGGATAACTCTCCATCCTTGAATAGGATAACTCTCCATCCTTGAGTAGGGTAACTCTCCATCCTTGAATAGGATAACTCTCCATCCTTGAGTAGGATAACTTCATCCCTGAGTAGGATAACTCTCTATCATTGAGTAGGATAACTCTCTATCATTGAGTAGGATAACTCTCTATCATTGAGTAGGATAACTCTCTATCATTGAGTAGGATACACATTCTCTGATTACAGGATTCTAACATTCAGTAGGATACATGCTCTCCGAGAATGAAATCTGTATCATGGTATGAGTGGTATCTGTTGTTGTATCCATGTTGATGTATCTGTTGTTGTATCCATGTTGATGTATCTGTTGTTGTATCTATATTGACGTATCTGTTGTTGTATCTATATTGATGTATCTGTTGTTGTAGCTATATTGATGTATCTGTTGTTGTATCTGTATTGACGTATCTGTTGTTGTATCTATATTGACGTATCTGTTGTATCTATATTGACGTATCTGTTGTATCTATATTGACGTATCTGTTGTTGTATCTATATTGATGTATCTGTTGTTGTAGCTATATTGATGTATCTGTTGTTGTATCCATGTTGATGTATTTTTACCTGAGCATGTATATTTTTATATGATGCTGTGAGACAAAATAGGATTGGAGAAAAGAAAGAAATAACTAGACTCTTGACTTCACCTACCCTGAGGTCAGGGAGCACTAGAATTTTATGAATCACAGAAAAGTAGAATGGAACTCAGATAGTTCAGTATGGAAGGATGGAGTCTAACCGGATTGTTATATGTGTATGTACACATACACACATTACTAGGCTACTACGATATGGAAGAGCAGGCATACTAGATTATTATATATGTACACATATACACATACATAACTCAAATACTTCGATATGGAAAGACAGAGTCTAACAGCATGATTATGTACATATAAACACATAATGATAGTCTGGCTGGAATCACAGACTTCTATCCATGCATGTTTTCTCTGTGACTCAATGAGTTTGCTCAGGAAGATTGAAACATGCTGGGCTCGGAGACAATGAATGCAGTTGCTGAGAAGGTCTAAGATGACAAAAATCCATTTCATTTTTGTGCCAGGACGTGCAGGTGTAAGGGGGGATTAACGTGAGAATAGGCTTGCAGGTATGACTGCTATAAAAAGCCGGCGAGCAATGGACCAGGCTGATATTATTAATGCCCTAAGGGATAGAGGATGTATAAATTATTCAAGTAATAGTGGTGAATCTACAACACTAACCAGGCTGCAAGAATACCAAATCAAATGGGGTGTAGCTAGACAAGAACACTATGCTGGTAGTTACAGAAGACTAGTAAACCAACAAAGAACCGGTGACGTTAGTCGCTACATGCTGAGAGACATACTGAGGAGATCGGAACACATCAACTAATTTGTTCGACGTACAGTGATGATGATCCGACAACTAAACTAAACATTATAATAGGTTTGTGTTACTTAACTTATAAAATCATGTGTTCTTCTTTTGCATATGCTGCCTGTTTCCTGCTGGAACATCTACAGCCTTTCCCGTGGGGTGACGGGAACCACAGTCTTTTCCACAACCCAAAGGTGAATGCACTGCCAGAAGGCTATGAGGATGAATAGTGTTGACTGCTAACGTTACCAATATGATGTGGTCAACTAATGAAACTTTAGTTCCATTACATTTATTTGTTAATTAGGAATTTTGTTATACAGCTTAGAAGAGAATAAGGAGTTGGAAGAACCCCAGGGGAAGAAACGGAGCCAATGACAGTACACAGTGTCTCGTTAATACAGAGACCATGGAGGACAAGGGGGAGAGAAGAGTTGGATTTGTACCAGCAAGATGCCTGATTTTTGACTTTACCATACCAGTTCTCATATCAGTATTTAGATATTGCTTCCAGCTGGAAATTTCCATGGCAAGCTCTTCCATAATTTGATGTATTCAGGTCCACAATATCTTCATCATATTTACAATAATTTCCATGGCAAGCTCTTGCATAATTTGATGTATTCATGTCCACAATATCTTCATCACCCCTACAGTAAAGGAAGTTGCCACCCAAAGTTCTCTAGAAAAATGTGCCTCCGATAACATAAGGTTGGGAAAGGGTTTAAGTCAAACTTTTAGGAAATAAGACAACAACCATCGCTTGATCCTGACATTCCAGTATTGTTAGACAAAGACTTTAGTTAACACCAAGACAACATGCTAAATCAAGGTTATATTATATTACAAGTTCAGTTTCAAGCTAAGTAATATCAGTATTATTCATATTTTTCTGCAATAAATAACCATGGACTCATAGAGTTGAGTCAAATTGCAAAAAAGTTTACAGTGTTCTATAGAAAAAATACAAAATCAGACTCCAGTAAGCAGGAATTTTCTATTTCCCGTCTGCGCTAGTTGGTCTTATGTTGCAGAAGGCCATGACAAAAGCTAGCCTTTCGTTCATATTCTAAGGAATCCAGTTGACTATGTGACAAAACATCTTAAATGACATAAGAGAGATGGTCATTGTAAAATGTCCAGATATTCTAACATCTAGTTGCTCTTGTTACTGAGTAAAATCTCCTGTATGTGTCTCATGTATCACTTCATATTTGTTTCTTTCATTGATATATCTATGTTTGTTTCATTTTGTTTGTCTTGTTTTTTTGTTTTGTTTGTTGTTTGTCTTGTTTTTTTGTTTGTTGTTTGTTTGTTGTTTGTCTTGTTTTTTTGCTTTGTTTTTGTTTTTGTTGTTTTGTTTGTTTGTTGTTTGTTTTGTTTGTTGTTTGCTTTTTTTGTTGTTTTGTTTGTTTGGGGTTTTTTTTGTTTGTTGTTTGTTTGTTTGTTTGGGTTTGTTTTGTTTGTTTATTTTGTTTTTTTGTTTGTTTTGTTTGTTTTTTGTTTTGTTTGTTTTTGTTTTGTTGTTTTGTTTGTTTGTTTTGTTTGTTTTGTTTGTTTGTTGTTTTGTTTGTTTGGGTTTGTTTTGTTTGTTTGATTTGTTTTGTTTGTTTATTTATTTTTTTGTTTTGTTTGTTGTTTGTTTTGTTTGTTGTTTGTTTTGTTTGTTGTTTTTTTTGTTTGTTGTTTGTTTTGTTTGTTGTTTGTTTTGTTTGTTGTGTTTGTTGTTTGTTTGTTTTGTTTGTTGTTTGTTTTGTTTGTTGTTTGTTTTGTTTGTTGTTTGTTTTGTTTGTTGTTTGTTTTGTTTGTTGTTTGTTTGTTGTTTGTTTCGTTTGTTGTTTGATGTTTTGTTTGTTGTTTGTTGGTTTTGTTTGTTTGTTGTTTGTTTTGTTTGTTGTTTGCTTGTTTGTTGTTTTGTTTGTTTGGGTTTGTTTTGTTTGTTGTTTGTTTTGTTTGTTTGGGTTTGTTTTGTTTGTTTGATTTGTTTGTTTTGTTTGTTTGATTTGTTTTGTTTGTTTATTTTTTTTTTTTTTTTTTTTTGTTTGTTGTTTGTTTTGTTTGTTGTTTGTTTTGTTTTTTTGTTTGTTTTGTTTGTTGTTTGTTTTGTTGGTTGTTTTGTTTGTTGTTTGTTTTGTTTGTTGTTTGTTTTGTTTTGTTGTTTGTTTTTGTTTGTTGTTTGTTTTGTTTTTGTTTTTTTTGTTTGTTGTTTGTTTGTTGTTTGTTTCGTTTGTTGTTTGATGTTTTGTTTGTTGTTTGTTGGTTTTGTTTGTTTGTTGTTTGTTTTGTTTGTTTGTTTGGTTTGTTTGGGTTTGTTTTGTTTGTTTATTTTGTTTGTTGTGTTTGTTTTTTTTTTTTTGTTTTTTTGTTTGTCTTGTTTTTTTGCTTTGTTTTTGTTTTGTTGTTTTGTTTGTTTGTTTTGTTTGTTTTGTTTGTTTGTTTGTTGTTTTGTTTGTTTGGGTTTGTTTTGTTTGTTTGATTTGTTTGTTTTGTTTGTTTGATTTGTTTGTTTATTTATTTTTTTTTTGGTTTTGTTTGTTGTTTGTTTTGTTTGTTGTTTGTTTTGTTTGTTGTTTGTTTTGTTTGTTTTTTTTTTGTTTTGTTTTTGTTTTGTTTTGTTTGTTGTTTGTTTTGTTTGTTGTTTGTTTTGTTTGTTGTTTGTTTTGTTTGTTGTTTGTTTTTTTTGTTGTTTTTTTTGTTTGTTTCGTTTGTTGTTTGATGTTTTGTTTGTTGTTTGTTGGTTTTGTTTGTTGTTTTGTTTGCTTGTTTGTTGTTTTTTTTTGTTTTTGGTTTGTTTTGTTTGTTGTTTGTTTTGTTTTTTTTGGTTTGTTTTGTTTGTTTATTTTGTTTGTTGTTTTTTTTGTTTGTTTTTTGTTTTGTTTGTTTTGTTTGTTTTTTGTTTTGTTTGTTGTTTGTCTTGTTTTTTTGCTTTGTTTTTTTTTTTGTTTTGTTTGTTTGTTTTGTTTGTTTGTTTGTTTGTTGTTTTGTTTGTTTGGGTTTGTTTTTTTTGTTTGATTTGTTTGTTTTGTTTGTTTGATTTGTTTGTTTTGTTTGTTTATTTATTTTTTTTTTGTTTTGTTTGTTGTTTGTTTTGTTTGTTGTTTGTTTTGTTTGTTGTTTGTTTTGTTTGTTGTTTGTTGTTTGTTTTGTTTGTTTGTTGTTTGTTTTGTTTGTTGTTTGTTTTGTTTGTTGTTTGTTTTGTTTGTTGTTTGTTTTGTTTGTTGTTTGTTTGTTGTTGTTTCTTTTGTTGTTTGATGTTTTGTTTGTTGTTTGTTGGTTTGTTTGTTTGTTGCTCGTTTTTTTTGTTGTTGCTTGTTTGTTGTTTTGTTTGTTTGGGTTTGTTTTGTTTGTTGTTTGTTTGTTTTGTTTGTTTGGGTTTGTTTTGTTTGTTTATTTTGTTTGTTGTTTGTTTTGTTTGTTTTTTGTTTTGTTTGTTTTGTGTGTTGTTTGTTTTTTGTTTTGTTTGTTGTTGTCTTGTTTTTTGCTTTGTTTTTGTTTTTTGTTTGTTTTGTTTGTTTTGTTTGTTTGTTTGTTGTTTTGTTTGTTTGGTTTTGTTTTGTTTGTTTGATTTGTTTGTTTTGTTTGTTTGTTTTGTTTGTTTATTTTTTTTTTTTTGTTGTTTGTTGTTTTTTTGTTTGTTGTTTTTTTGTTTGTTGTTTGTTTTGTTTGTTGTTTGTTTTGTTTGTTGTTTGTTTGTTTTGTTTGTTGTTTGTTTTGTTTGTTGTTTTTGTTGTTTGTTTTGTTTGTTGTTTGTTTGTTGTTTGTTTGTTTGTTGTTTGTTTGTTGTTTGTTGTTTGTTTGTTTGTTTTGATGTGAATTGAAGCCTCTTAAATCAATGCACACCCTTTCAGTGAAAGAAAAAGTATTTATTTGGATTTGTAAGGACATTTAGACCAACAACAATATTTGGATTTTAAGGGTGTTTGACCAACAAACAATATTTGGTCTATATATTGTTTTTTTTTTTGTTGTTTGTTTGTTGTTTGTCTTGTTTTTTTGCTTTGTTTTTGTTTTTTTTGTTTTGTTTTTTTTTGTTGTTTGTTTTGTTTGTTGTTTGTTGTTTGTTGTTTTGTTTGTTTGGTTTGTTTTGTTTGTTGTTTGTTTTGTTTGTTTGGGTTTGTTTTGTTTGTTTATTTTGTTTGTTGTTTGTTTTGTTTGTTTTTTGTTTTGTTTGTTTTTGTTTTGTTGTTTTGTTTGTTTGTTTTGTTTGTTTTGTTTGTTTGTTGTTTTTTTTGTTTGGTTTGTTTTGTTTGTTTGATTTGTTTTGTTTGTTTATTTATTTTTTTGTTTTGTTTGTTGTTTGTTTTGTTTGTTGTTTGTTTTGTTTGTTGTTTGTTTTGTTTGTTGTTTGTTTTGTTTGTTGTTTGTTTTGTTTGTTGTGTTTGTTGTTTGTTTGTTTTGTTTGTTGTTTGTTTTGTTTGATGTTTGTTTTGTTTGTTGTTTGTTTTTTGTTGCTTGTTTTTTTGTTTGTTGTTTGTTTGTTGTTTGTTTCGTTTGTTGTTTGGGTGTTTTGTTTTTTGTTTGTTGGTTTTGTTTGTTTGTTGTTTGTTTTGTTTGTTGTTTGCTTGTTTGTTGTTTTGTTTGTTTGGGTTTGTTTTGTTTGTTGTTTGTTTTGTTTGTTTGGGTTTGTTTTGTTTGTTTGATTTGTTTGTTTTGTTTGTTTGATTTGTTTTGTTTGTTTATTTTTTTTTTTTTTTTTGTTTGTTGTTTGTTTTGTTTGTTGTTTGTTTTGTTTGTTGTTTGTTTGTTGTTTGTTTGTTTGTTTGTTTGTTGTTTGTTTGTTTGTTGTTTGTTTTTTTGTTGTTTGTTTTGTTTGTTGGTTTGTTTTGTTTTTGTTTGTTGTTTGTTTCGTTTGTTGTTTGATGTTTTGTTTGTTGTTTGTTGGTTTTGTTTGTTTGTTGTTTGTTTTTTTTGTTTGTTTTTTTTGTTTGGGTTTGTTTTGTTTGTTTATTTTGTTTTTTTGTGTTTGTTTTTTGTTTTGTTTGTTGTTTGTCTTGTTTTTTTGCTTTGTTTTTGTTTTTTGTTGTTTTTTTTTGTTTGTTTTGTTTGTTTTGTTTGTTTGTTTGTTGTTTTGTTTGTTTGGTTTTGTTTTGTTTGTTTGATTTGTTTGTTTTGTTTGTTTGATTTGTTTGTTTATTTATTTTTTTTTTTTGGGTTTTTTTGTTGTTTGTTTTGTTTGTTGTTTGTTTTGTTTGTTGTTTGTTTTGTTTGTTTTTTTTTTTGTTTTGTTTTTTTGTTTGTTTTGTTTGTTGTTTGTTTTGTTTGTTGTTTGTTTTGTTTGTTGTTTGTTTTGTTTGTTGTTTGTTTGTTGTTTGTTTCGTTTGTTGTTTGATGTTTTGTTTGTTGTTTGTTGGTTTTGTTTGTTTGTTTTGTTTGTTGTTTGTTTTGTTTGTTTGTTTTGTTTGTTGTTTGTTTTGTTTGTTTGGGTTTGTTTTGTTTGTTTATTTTGTTTGTTGTTTGTTTTGTTTGTTTTTTTTTTTGTTTGTTTTGTTTGTTTTTGTTTGTTTGTTGTTTGTCTTGTTTTTTGCTTTGTTTTTGTTTTTTTTTTGTTTGTTTGTTTTGTTTTTTTGTTTGTTTGTTGTTTTGTTTGTTTGGGTTTGTTTTGTTTGTTTGATTTGTTTGTTTTGTTTGTTTGATTTGTTTGTTTTGTTTGTTTTTTTTTTTTTTTTGTTTTGTTTGTTGTTTGTTTGTTTGTTGTTTGTTTTGTTTGTTTGATTTGTTTGTTGTTTGTTGTTTGTTTTGTTTGTTGTTTGTTTTGTTTGTTGTTTGTTTTGTTTGTTGTTTGTTTTGTTTTTTTGTTTGTTTTGTTTGTTGTTTGTTTGTTGTTTGTTTCGTTTGTTGTTTGATGTTTTGTTTGTTGTTTGTTGGTTTTGTTTGTTTGTTGCTCGTTTTGTTTGTTGTTTGCTTGTTTGTTGTTTTGTTTGTTTGGGTTTGTTTTGTTTGTTGTTTGTTTGTTTTGTTTGTTTGGGTTTGTTTTGTTTGTTTATTTTTTTTGTTGTTTGTTTTTTTTGTTTTTGTTTTGTTTGTTTTGTGTGTTTTTTTTGTTTTTGTTTTGTTTTGTTGTTTGTCTTGTTTTTTTGCTTTTTTTTTTTTGTTGTTTGTTTTGTTTGTTTTGTTTGTTTGTTTGTTGTTTTGTTTGTTTGGGTTTGTTTTGTTTGTTTGATTGTTTGTTTGTTTGTTTGTTTTGTTTGTTTATTTTTTTTGTTTGTTTGTTTGTTGTTTGTTTTGTTTGTTGTTTGTTTTGTTTGTTGTTTGTTTTGTTTGTTGTTTGTTTTGTTTGTTGTTTGTTTGTTTTGTTTGTTGTTTGTTTTGTTTGTTGTTTGTTTTGTTTGTTGTTTGTTTTGTTTGTTGTTTGTTTGTTGTTTGTTTCGTTTGTTGTTTGATGTTTTGTTTGTTGTTTGTTGGTTTTGTTTGTTTGTTTTGATGTGAATTGAAGCCTCTTTAAATCAATGCACACCCTTTCAGTGAAAGAAAAAGTATTTATTTGGGTTTGTAAAGGGCATTTAGACCAACAAAAATATTTGGATGTGTAAGGATGTTTAGACCCAACAATATTTGGTCTATATATGTTTTTTTTTTTGTTGTTTGTTTGTTGTTTGTCTTGTTTTTTTGCTTTGTTTTTGTTTTGTTGTTTTGTTTGTTTGTTGTTTGTTTTGTTTGTTGTTTGTTTTGTTTGTTGTTTTGTTTGTTTGGGTTTGTTTTGTTTGTTGTTTGTTTTGTTTGTTTGGGTTTGTTTTGTTTGTTTATTTTGTTTGTTGTTTGTTTTGTTTGTTTTTTGTTTTGTTTGTTTTTGTTTTGTTGTTTTGTTTGTTTGTTTTGTTTGTTTTGTTTGTTTGTTGTTTTGTTTGTTTGGGTTTGTTTTTTTTTGTTTGATTTGTTTTGTTTGTTTATTTATTTTTTTTTTTTGTTTTTTGTTTGTTTTGTTTGTTGTTTGTTTTGTTTGTTGTTTGTTTTGTTTGTTGTTTGTTTTGTTTGTTGTTTGTTTTGTTTGTTGTGTTTGTTGTTTGTTTGTTTTGTTTGTTGTTTGTTTTGTTTGATGTTTGTTTTGTTTGTTGTTTGTTTTGTTTGTTGTTTGTTTTGTTGTTGTTTGTTTGTTGTTTGTTTCGTTTGTTGTTTGATGTTTTGTTTGTTGTTTTTTGGTTTTGTTTGTTTGTTGTTTGTTTTGTTTGTTGTTTGCTTGTTTGTTGTTTTGTTTTTTTTGGGTTTGTTTTGTTTGTTGTTTGTTTGTTTGTTTGGGTTTGTTTTGTTTGTTTGATTTGTTTGTTTTGTTTGTTTGATTTGTTTTGTTTGTTTTTTTTTTTTTGTTTTGTTTTTTTTTGTTGTTTGTTTTGTTTGTTGTTTGTTTTGTTTGTTGTTTGTTTTGTTTGTTGTTTGTTTTGTTGGTTGTTTTGTTTGTTGTTTGTTTTGTTTGTTGTTTGTTTTGTTTGTTGTTTGTTTTGTTTGTTGTTTGTTTTGTTTGTTGTTTGTTTTGTTTTTTTGTTTGTTTGTTGTTTGTTTGTTTTTTGTTTGATGTTTTGTTTGTTGTTTGTTGGTTTTGTTTGTTTGTTGTTTGTTTTGTTTGTTTGTTTTGTTTGTTTGGGTTTGTTTTGTTTGTTTATTTTGTTTGTTGTGTTTGTTTTTTGTTTTGTTTGTTGTTTGTCTTGTTTTTTTGCTTTGTTTTTGTTTTGTTGTTTTGTTTGTTTGTTTTGTTTGTTTTGTTTGTTTGTTTGTTGTTTTGTTTGTTTGGGTTTGTTTTGTTTGTTTGATTTGTTTGTTTTGTTTGTTTGATTTGTTTGTTTTTTTATTTTTTTTTGGTTTGTTTGTTGTTGTTTTGTTTTTTGTTTGTTTTTTTGTTGTTTTTTTGTTTGTTTTTGTTTGTTTTGTTTGTTGTTTGTTTTGTTTGTTGTTTGTTTTGTTTGTTGTTTGTTTTGTTTGTTGTTTGTTTTGTTTGTTGTTTGTTTTTTGTTTGTTTCGTTTGTTGTTTGATGTTTTGTTTGTTGTTTGTTGGTTTTGTTTGTTTGTTTGTTGGTTTTGTTTGTTTGTTTTGTTTGTTTGTTTGTTGTTTTGTTTGTTTGGGTTTGTTTTGTTTGTTGTTTGTTTTGTTTGTTTGGGTTTGTTTTGTTTGTTTATTTTGTTTGTTGTTTGTTTTGTTTGTTTTTTTGTTTTGTTTGTTTTGTTTGTTTTTTGTTTTGTTTGTTGTTTGTCTTGTTTTTTTGTTTTTTTTTGTTTTTTTTTTTGTTTTGTTTTGTTTGTTTGTTTGTTGTTTTGTTTGTTTGGGTTTGTTTTGTTTGTTTGATTTGTTTGTTTTGTTTGTTTGATTTGTTTGTTTTGTTTGTTTATTTATTTATTTTTTGTTTTGTTTGTTGTTTGTTTTGTTTGTTGTTTGTTTTGTTTGTTGTTTTGTTTGTTTGTTTGTTGTTGTTTTTGTTTGTTGTTTGTTTTGTTTGTTGTTTGTTTTGTTTGTTGTTTGTTTTGTTTGTTGTTTGTTTTGTTTGTTGTTTGTTTGTTGTTTGTTTGTTTGTTGTTTGTTTTGTTTGTTGTTTGTTTTGTTTGTTTGGGTTTTTTTGTTTGTTTTTTTGTTTGTTTTGTTTTTTTTGGGTTTGTTTTGTTTGTTTATTTTGTTTGTTGTTTGTTTTGTTTGTTTTTTGTTTTGTTTGTTTTGTGTGTTGTTTGTTTTTTGTTTTGTTTGTTGTTTGTCTTGTTTTTTTTGCTTTGTTTTTGTTTGTTGTTTGTTTTGTTTGTTTTGTTTGTTTGTTTGTTGTTTTGTTTGTTTGGGTTTGTTTTGTTTGTTTGATTTGTTTGTTTTGTTTGGGTTTTTTTTGTTTGTTTATTTTTTTTTTTTGTTTGTTTTTTGTTTTTTTTTTTGTTGTTTGTTTTGTTTGTTGTTTGTTTTGTTTGTTGTTTGTTTTGTTTGTTGTTTGTTTGTTTTGTTTGTTGTTTGTTTTGTTTTTTGTTTGTTTTGTTTGTTGTTTGTTTTGTTTGTTGTTTGTTTGTTGTTTGTTTCGTTTGTTGTTTGATGTTTTGTTTGTTGTTTGTTGGTTTTGTTTGTTTGTTTTGATGTGAATTGAAGCCTCTTTAAATCAATGCACACCCTTTCAGTGAAAGAAAAAGTATTTATTTGGATTTGTAAGGACATTTAGACCAACAACAATATTTGGATGTGTAAGGATGTTTAGACCCAAAAACAATATTTATCTATATATTGTTTTTTGTTTGTTGTTTGTTTGTTGTTTGTCTTGTTTTTTTGCTTTGTTTTTGTTTGTTGTTTGTTTTGTTTGTTGTTTGTTTTGTTTGTTGTTTGTTGTTTGTTTTGTTTGTTGTTTGTTTTGTTTGTTGTTTGTTTTGTTTGTTGTTTGTTTTGTTTGTTGTTTGTTTTGTTTGTTGTTTGTTTGTTGTTTGTTTGTTTTTTTGTTTGATGTTTTGTTTGTTGTTTGTTGGTTTGTTTGTTTTTGCTCGTTTTGTTTGTTGTTTGTTGTTTGTTGTTTTGTTTGTTTGGGTTTGTTTTGTTTGTTGTTTGTTTGTTTTGTTTGTTTGGGTTTGTTTTTGTTTTTTTTATTTTGTTTGTTGTTTGTTTTGTTTGTTTTTGTTTTGTTTGTTTTGTGTGTTGTTTGTTTTTTGTTTTGTTTGTTGTTTGTCTTGTTTTTTTGCTTGTTTTTTTTTTGTTGTTTGTTTTGTTTGTTTTGTTTGTTTGTTTGTTGTTTTGTTTGTTTGGGTTTGTTTTTTTTGTTTGATTTGTTTGTTTTGTTTGTTTGTTTTGTTTGTTTATTTTTTTTTTTTTTTTGTTTGTTTGTTGTTTGTTTTGTTTGTTGTTTGTTTTGTTTGTTGTTTGTTTTGTTTGTTGTTTGTTTTGTTTGTTGTTTGTTTGTTTTGTTTGTTGTTTGTTTTGTTTGTTGTTTGTTTTGTTTGTTGTTTGTTTTGTTTTTTTGTTTGTTTGTTGTTTGTTTCGTTTGTTGTTTGATGTTTTGTTTGTTGTTTGTTGGTTTTGTTTGTTTGTTTTGATGTGAATTGAAGCCTCTTTAAATCAATGCACACCTTTTTAGTGAAAGAAAAGTATTTATTTGGATTTTTTAAGGACATTTAGACCAACAACAATATTTGGATGTAAGGATGTTTAGACCAACAACAATATTTTCTATATTGTTTTTTTTGGTTTTTTTTGTTTGTT
>JADZMA010001081.1:0-25594 GCA_020796225.1 Arion vulgaris
AGGCGACAAAAGGGAATTTTAAAATGGTACGTTTTAAACATGTGAAGTCAGTTTGGGGCCTACTAAACCAATGTGCAACTAACGTTTTTAAAAGATCAAACATATAAAAGAGTGTTTAAAAATTGGTCTAAAAAAAAAAAAAGAAGAATAAGCACACTGGTTTTTTTTCATAAATTTTTAAAAATCATTTTTATTTTCATAATTAGGTTGTTTTGCCTAATGCGTTCTTTTGAGGCACAGTCCCCCACTCCTGTAAGTCAAAAGATTTAAAATTTTTTCAGTAGACTTTTTAAAATTTTTTTTTCTTCGTCGTTGATATGGGAAGGGGCCCTTTTAAAAAATAAATCAGAAGCACTGGCTCCCCCAAATTCTAATGGCGAACCAGAAGGGGAAAGCGGGTTGAAGGGTATCATATTTTCTAGTTCAATAGCCCTAATACACAAATAAAAAAAAGCCAAAAGAAATTTTAAAAAATTTTATAAGAAAGCCCCGCAGAACTAACCACCCCTTAGAAGGGATAAGGCCCCCTCCCAATCCTCATATGGCCCGGGGAAAAAAGAAAAGAGTCATAAAACGTATGTTTTCTCGAACTTATGATGCCCTTTTACCCATAAAAGCCCATTCACGATCGTGCATTGCCGGCCAGTGCATCCCCCTCTCATTGTCCTTCACTCCAGCTGCCCCGGGAAAAGATAAAGGTAAGTTTTTGGGTTTCGCGTTTTGTATTTTGTATCCGCGCCTTTATTAACCCGGGCCCGGTCTTTATATCATGCCCCAAGCCCTGAGCTGCGCAGGTGAATGTTTGTCTGTAGCCACTCCGGGTTTTTCACCCCCGCCTCCTGATGGCTGTTTCGCGATGCCCCCCTCTTTGAAAAATTTTCCTTTAGCTCTGCCGAAAGGGGCCTTTGACTCCGATTTTGGCAATCACAAAACCCGTCGTGAAGACCTCATCCCTCCGATTTTAGTCATTTATTCTGCGATTTCCCCTGTATATTGGGGGCGGAATCTCGGCGGTTTGCATCGTGGAATTTTAAAAGGATTTTTGTGTTCAGTGGGTTGGTACCCCCTCTTCTCCATGATATATGCCCTGAAGGGCCTACTCGTTTTTTGACTCCTCTGCTCCCAACCACCCCCCCTTAAAGTCTAATGCCTTTGGTTGTCTTTATTGTGGGTGTGTTGGTCTTGGTATTTTAGGGCATCTTTTTCCACCTAATTTTATTAGTTATGTATGGGAATGTGGGTATCTCATTTTCTACATGCCGTGTTTTTGGGTAATGAGTATGTCCTTGTTTTTTTTTATCTTCTAGCTTAAAATTTTTTCTTGCTGGTAATATTGCCAAGGGTGTTCATGACAGACGGATCAACCCTGATAAAAGACAGCACACGTTGTCGGTAACATGTACCCATGACCCCCACCCCCGTCCCTTTTGGCCTTGGTGATCATGGCCCCACCTGTCCCTTATAGTGTAGACTTCTTAAACTGTACTTCTAGATCGCATTATTTTAAAAACTCCTGCAAATTGTCTAAAATTAATTACCCTGGTTTCTGCAGTTTTTGCACTGCTAAAAAATTTTCTGTTAAAAAGAATTGGAGACCATTTTTATTTGCAACATGGGATTTATGAAATATCTGGAAATATCTATAGTTATCTCAAGGGCAATGTGGATCACAGGCTATACAAGTATGTCTTTATATAATTTTTTTTCAGATTTTTATAAAATAAAAATCACCTTCGGCCCTTGTTTAAAAGAAAATGGGAAAAATTTATTTAAACAATTTTTTAATTAAATTTTTTTGGGCTATCGGGATATTCATTTATCCTGTCTATTCAGTTGTGTAAACAGAAGGATCCCCAAAAAATATTTTATTGACTATATATTTAGAATATTGACATTTTGTTTTATGAATTTGGGTTGCCCAAAATGTTTTCCCCGGTCTTCTTTCGTCTACCCATTTAGTTTTTTGTCCCCATGTGCTATAATCTTTTTTTTCATAAAATCATAAATGTTGTTTTAAATTTTTTATTTTTTGGCCCTTTACACTACTCTTTTTTGAAGTCAATATGATTATCGGTCTTCGGAAACGCTATGTAGCCGGCAGATACAGAAAATACTATGGTTTTTTTGTTATAAACAAAAATTACCCTTTTAGGTACAATCCACTGGGGTCAAGTGTCGTTTTTTATTCCCATTTTCTTGCACGGCCCATTGTTTTTTTTAAATGCTACTAGTTTTAAATCAGATTGTTATTTAATTTTTAAAATTATTAGCAATTAATATTTTTTCTTCAAAGCAAATTTTCATTTTTAAAATTTCCCGGAATCCTCTCATTAAAATCCGGAAACAAACGCCCATCCCACTGTTTTGTGGTTGAGCTCAATAAAAAAGCTTGAGAAAAATTATTCTGTAAGTTAACTACTTCTAAAATGCTTTTTCCCTGTTAAAAAAAAAGACGTTTTCCCACAGCTAAAAAAAGTGAAATATCTTTACCCACCTAAAAAACCCTTGGTTTCATTGTCCGCTGTAGGACGTATCAGGGAAATTCTTTCACCAGGAACTCCACCTATTCTAAAATATGAAGTCATCCGACAAGCATCTCGTTCTGATTCATCAATAATTAATTAAATAAACGCCCTAGTTGCTGACAACAATACGGTTTACTTATGTTCAATCTTTAGTTATCCGGTCACAGCATCATTTTTTTTAAAATTTCCTTTTTTTTTCCCCAGGTAAAACCAAAAATTTAAATAAAAAATTGATCTTAGTACTACTATAGTATTTACTAGTAGCAATCGTATATTTTGACATTTTACATATATATTATATATTTTAATATATTAGTAAAATCCTTGTTGAAAATGCAATATAATATGTCTACAAAATAAAAGTACATGATAAAAACCCCGATCAAAATACACAGTAATTCTGTTTTGGCATTATCTTTCCCCCTTTTTTATTTAAAACTCAATTTCTTTTAAAGGGAGCCTGTTAAAGGGGTATATATGAGCAGTACTACGAAATGGTCTACTATGGACTCTTTTTGCATTCCCTAACTTTCCTACAATTTATACTTTTTCTTCCCTCAATTTTGGTAGCAGTGCTATCTTTTTTTTAACTTTTCGTTGAGTCAGTATCAAAAACATAAAAAAGGGTTTTTGAAAAAATTCATGGTTTTGGCAAATTTTTATTTAAACCTATATTCAAAGATGAGACATAATTTTCACTTATTTCAGTGTCTTGACCTTAGTTTTTATTTTTTTAGGTTTTGTTTCATTAACAGGGGATAAATAAAACAGTGATATTTTTAAATGATATTATGATAAAAATTTTTCACATCAATTGTTGGAAATACTAAACAAAAAAATGTTTTGTTAAATTGGATCTCTTTTCCACAAATTTTCTGCATTCTCAATTCTAGGTGGACATATTTTTTCACAGGCTAAGGATAGGGAAAGAAAAAAATGGCCATTTATTTAAGATTTATGTCAGTTAAATATTAAATAAAGTGCTGTTTTTATTGAAAATTTTAGATATTTAAAGTTAAATTTAATTTACCAAATTTACCATCCAAAAGAAAAAAAAACGAAGGGGCAAAAATTGATTTGTTTAAAAAAGGGCCAAATGTCCCAAATTTTTTTGAGCATAGTCATGCTTCAAAAATCAAATTTTGAGGTTTATGAAGTGGTTAGATAGAGATAGCTAAGGAGAATACTTTAAAAATTTTTTTATCTTTGAATCAAGTGATATATGTATATTTTTTCAATAAACAATTTTAATATACAAATTTTAAAAATTTGGGTTTGATTAATGATTTTTATTTTAGCGTAATGATGCCCTTTTATACAAATATCACTACTTGAAAGGGAAAATTAAATCAGCGTTTCGCCTTTGTCATCCATTCCTCACGTAAAAAACCCCATTTCATGTTTATATTTTTTTTACCTTTGTATGTAGTCATCTGGGGGTTCCTTTTTGGAATCAGATCTGATACCATGCCCGTATAAACCAAAATTGTACTTTAAAAAAGGGGTTTTTTTTGCTTGAAAATATTGTTTCGTCGTAAAAAAGTGTGTCCTTTGGGTAATATGCTCCTTTGATAAATGTGCCTTTTAAAAATGCCAATGGGGCCGAAAGTTTCCCTTTTGGCCAAACCGGCGATCACAAAGAGTGGTTAACGGGGTTGTAAAAATATGAAAAACTCTTTTTATTTTTTTTTTTAAAAAATTTAACTTGCAATAGACTGGAAAACCAAAGGCTGATGAGGGACCTGGCTGGGAAACCGGAAAGTCGCTGAAGGATAAGCACCAAACTCAAATGGCGAATGATGTAAAACGTTTTTGGGAAAGGCTTTTAAATCACAATAAGAATGATCAAAATAAAAAAAAAATGATGGGAAAAATTTCTTCGAAACTCCCCTATTTAAATTTTAAAATTTTGTGTTTTTTGTGATCTGAAAGGTTTTACATTGTGGGTTTCGCCTCTAAAATAAGCCAGCCCTCCGATTTCTTTATGCTTTTTTCCCGGTCTTCCCCATCCCACTTGCCCCTTCGAATGCCTTTGGTTGGTGGTACTATTCTTTTTTTCCCCGGGGCACTACATGGGCAAAAAGAAAAATTGTATTTATTTTTTTGCATCATATTTTTTCACTCTCGCTTAAAAAAAAACAAATCATCATTTTTTTCATCTTTTTAACCAAATTGTTGTAGAAAGCATCCCTAAACAGCAGTCCACAGATTTTCAGGATACCAGACCGATCAGTTTGACAGGACACAAAATCAGAAAATACCAAAAGTAACAAACAGTCTGTGAGCACCAACATTGAAAAATTGTGGATAATATGGGTCGGCATCAAAGTTCGAAACAGGCATACTAATATACAACCTGTATGGTCTACCTAATAAAGACCTTGCACTTTCAGAATGGAAATAAAAACTAACTGCAAAGTAGTTGAAGACTTCACACATTTGATAGGTGGGATTTGCAGAAACAGATACAAGAGGAGCGAAGTAGAAGACTGGAAGATAATACAAATCTCACGAATAAACAAAACTGATGAAAATCCAGTTTCTACTCAAGAAGATGGTTTAACTCTTTCACACCAGATCTGGCTCTGTGCAGGAAACATGCTTCACAAAACTCTTGACAAATACTTAAACAACTAGCAGGTAAAGACCACAGACTAATAAAGTTGGTAATAGACATGGAGTATGCACCCCCATGAGCTGAAAACATTTCTTTGCTGGAACTGCAAGCAAGCTGAATGATATAGATTGCAACATTAGCAGATATACAGCAAGATTAACAACACAGAAACCAAATTATGAAAGAAATGGTAGAAAGACTAAATAAAGCACTACTACGGACCAAAACCATCACACAAAATGGTCAAGAATAAAACTACAAACCATACCAGACAGAAGAAATTTGAATAGGAAGAAAAAGTAAATTTTGCAGAACCACGGCATAGAAATATTAAATAACATAGCAAACATCCACTCAATGTTACCAGCGCTAAATATAGAAAAACCTTATAGCTGACAAGAAACTACTTGGAGACACTGAAACTCTCAACTTGCACACTATAAGCTAAGCTAAAGTATTAACTAATGAAGATCACACTATTAGAGTCACAATTAAATGAGGACAACAGACTTTGAAAAAAGCTGCAGACATGCCAATTAGACACTAAGCAAGCACAAACAGATAGGTAGCAAATCACCAAATACGAATAAACCATGACAACATAAAGATTGCACCAGAGAGCGCTGACGACAAATGTATCTATGAAAGAGGCAATGAGATCACTAGATAAAGAGAAATCACTAGGTACAGATGGATAACAAATGAAATGTTACGAGGTCTGGTGCAAAACAGAAGTTGCTGAAAGTAATAAACTGTAACAGGAAAAGGGAAATTCGATCACAGACATGGAAGGAAGCAATGTTGAAACCAATCCAAAACAAAGATAAGATTTAACAGACCCAAATGGCTATAAACCTACTGAGCTGTGTATGAAGAAAAAAAATTAAGTGTATGAGAACCATCAGAATAATCATCATCAGGAAGAAAAACATCTATTGTACCCACAGCAAGCTGGGTTCAGAAAATGCGATACACTTGAGGCAAGATCACATATACCTCAAAGTTGAAGGTCTTCAGAGAAAATACATATGTTAGCTGTTTTGTAGATTTGCTAAAGGATGGCAAGAAAGATTGAAAGTCAAGCTGCAGAGAAGTGTGTGGTAAATGTATAAATGGATTAGCCTACCTGAAGAACAGAACTTCCTAGTACAATTTAAGGACAGGTCAGTATTAAAATGACTGGAGCAGGGTGTTCCCAAGGAGTTCTCTAACCAGTATGTTCTTTATGTACATATATGATATCACAGTGAATATCCCCAAAAGAGTCTACACCTCCTCCTTTACAGATGACCTAGCTGTGCAGGCCTTTGAAAAGTGCAATATTGAAAACAGTAGGATAAGCAGCTCTACTGTTATCACTAAAGAGTGGACCAAAGAATAGGTATGAAAATAAATGAAGAAATAGCATGTAGTGTTCTCCTCTGTAAGAAGCACAGAATCCAAAATTAGTCCTAAATGAAAAATCTATAACCAGAGGAAAAGTTTATGTATAACCTTTGAACACTGTTTGACACAGAAGTCACAAATGAGAAAAAGCAGACTTCAAGCAAGACATGGAATGACAATCATGAAAATGCATGCATGCTCTTCTTGGTGAGAAGATGAGTGTGCTGAAAAATGTTATATGCTAGACTAGTGAAACCAGCCCCAAATTATGACATTAGCAGGATGCTAAATTAAGTGAAACCAGCCCCAAATTATGACATTGTATCATGGGCAGCAACAGCAGCAGTCAGTGGTTACAAAACCAAAGCAGTAAGTCAAACAGGCGGCATGAAGTCAATATCCATTGCAAAACTAGATAAAACTACATACCAACAAGGTTGTGGATATAATCTGAAAAATTAAGAACACTGACAGATCACTCGATGTACCAGAAGGAACTAGGAGAGAAGCTGTGTGGTATTCCTCTGCTGCGGAAGAAGCTATTGTAGGCGTATTCTCTGCTGCCTAGAGCAAAGTCATCTATGTAGACTAATGCATGCCAATTTGGTAGTGTTGTTTATGTGATTGTAGTGGGCTTATTGCTGTTAAACTGCCCTGTGGAACTCCTCCCTTAAGCTAGCGGATGTTCTGAAGGATTTTCCAGTTTAACATGACAGATCGTTGGAACAGTAAGTCTAAAATTCAGAACAATTTGTTTGTAATTCCAGTCTGTAAATTTTAGCATCAGACCTTCCTTCCAGACAATGTCAAAAGCCCTATAGAGATCAAAGAAGATGGCAAGAACCTTTTTCTTTCTTGAACTGCATTTTAAAAAATTCACAGCCTGGAAAATTACTATTAAAGTCTCTGACCATTATTCAATTGATTGGCTTTGCTTTTATATCATTTAGGTGGATATTTTGTTTGGTGAATAGAAGACCATTCAAAATAAATGTCTTAGGTGAATTTTGCAAATATATTTACTACAAAATAACACAAATGAGTAGCAGGGTAAGAAATTGGATTTGCAAATCATTGGCAACTATCACCATAGGTAGGAGATGGCCTGAACAAATGTGTAGAATGTCACAACACTTTGATAAAGACAGCTCTTCGATGGACAGCAGATGAAGGATTTACTAGATCAAGAAAGCCTGGGTAGAACAGCAGAAAGAGAAATGGTAGAGTGTGGATTGATGTTGGATACCATGGATGGAAAGACAGCAGACCAGCAGCAATTGGGATGATTGTCAATGCCGATCATCTGTCAACTATGTCATGAAAGAACTAGTTATGCAGCAAAAGTGAAATTTGTTTAAGATTGTAACAGTTCTCAGGTTGACCCAGCCTTTCAGAAGAGAATATACTCCATGACAAACCACTGCTCAGATATAATGATATCTGCAAGGCCTCAATGAAGAACTTTTCTATCTGTCCCAACAAATGAGAAAAAACTACCTAACAACTGATTTATATGAAAAACAACACTACACAAAGGTGCAGAATATTTTGAAGAGAAACATAGGGATGAGCTTGAAAGCAAGAGAAACAAGCACAAACTCAGAAGTGTTCACAGTAACACACTTGCTAGATGACTGTCTCTAAAGACGATAAAGGCCATATTCATGCATAATTTGTGAATATACTGTATGTGTATTTTGTTATGTATAAAATTAAAGCATGCAAATTATGCGCTGTTATGCCCTTTAGTTTAAGTATAGTGTAATATAGATTTTTACCAGACTATTGTAATAATATACATCTGTTGACTTGTGGACTGTGTAGTTTTTTTATTGCTGAGATCTAGTTTGCATATTCATTGCTAATACTGCAGTTGTTTTGCTATAACATTAAATGAGCTCCACTTAATTCAACTGAATATAAATATATAATTAATTCACGAGTTTTACGATACCAAGGAAATCTGTTACTCTGTTCATATTTGACATAGAAATGATACACCTTAGTTTCATTTCAGAAGTTTATTTTTTTTTAAATGTAGTTTAATAAACACAATTTGAAAGAGTGCACAAAAGGAACAAATGGATCATTGTTAGCCTTTACATTGTTTTGATAAATACTTGGTGCTATGTGTCATATGTTGATGCAACTAATAAGTTTTGGATTAAGTGTCTATATTTAACTCTCACACACATACTTGATGTGAAGAAGATATTGTTCATTATCTGTTTGACTGTAAGATAAGTGAGGCTGTCTAACTAACATTAACTTTGCAATCTTTATCAATGTCCTAATCAAGCCTCCATATTCCAATAACACCACATTATATTAGTAAAATAAAGTTCTCAAACAGAGGGTCCTATGGCGAAGTGGCTAAGGCGCTCCTGTCGTTGTGGCTTGAATCCAGCAGTCACATGTGAATTTGATTTCATGAGATCCCTAGGATTGTTGCTGGAGCTACAGAGTTCATGCTTTGTAACACTCTCTGTAGATGGTGCCATTTCTGCAGATAGAATCATATGTGAAAACCCAATGCAAGAAGTCAACTTTGCCTTTAGACCTCTTTCTATTAGTTCTTAAACTCTCTTCTTCTTTGCGTTAGTTCTTATATCAATTTAACCACTCTTATTGAGATGTTTGATCTTTGCCAAGAACGTGTATACGTTGCACATTGGTTTGGTAGGCCCCTAAGCGTATGACTTACACGTTTATGCCACATGCATCCGATTTCAACCAAACCTCCTTAGTCTCCTCTTACGACATGTGTAACAGGTAACAGTGGTTCTATTCTTTTTCACCCCAAATTGCCATAAGAACCACTCGGGTGAGTTTTAAACAATCTCAGGACATAAATGGAAGTTCTCAAGCTGGCAGCCAAAAATTGCCATACAACAAATTAGTAGGAAACTAGTTATCATGATGGATGCTTTGTTGGTTATAACAGCTGATTGATGCAAGATGAAACTCTAGGGAAGATGACATAACTTTCAGAAAGTAGTTCACATTGCAACATTAGGGAAAGTGAAATATCTGATGGTCTCTTCAATGGAGAAAAATTGCCATAAGAATCTGGTTGGCTACATTGAAGTTAAAACTTCCACCAAGGACAACACATGTAAGTGGGATAAAGCTACACAAAACAGAAGATGGAGTTTCTTGCCAATATTTTTATAATCATTTTGACAGCAAACATATAATTAACTTGTTGTGCAGTTGCGTGACAAAGATGCCTGCCTCCTTACATCATTCATAAGGCTGTGTGACTGTTTGTGATTCTACTCCTCTTCCTAGACATAAAACACTCAAGTCTGGTCAGAGGATGAGTCCACGATAATAAGTCCTATTCATTGTGCACTCAGGACTGCCAATGTCAAGTTTTAGTTGATAACATCGCCGTGATGGTGTCTGGGCCCTAAAGGAAGCAAAGAATAGCACCTTAGGCAAAGAAGCATGTCGTAAAGGCGACTGATTAGTATCTAGGAGCTGCCTAGTAAATAAAAGCATAGAAATCGATGTGCTTCCTACTTGTAGGCGCAAGCTAATCGTGCTTAGGCTCAGATCACATACAAATCACACAGAGTGGTTAACAAGGGTTCGTTGTGGAGCATTTGAAGAAGTTGATAACACAGCTGGTAACTTTATATTATTGCACACATTTTTCAAAGAAGACGAATAAATGCTTTCTTATTTCAAAGCAGTTTAGATATATCGTTTTGTTTCGATTAAGTTTATTTAGAACTAATAGTGATTTGTTTTACAATGCTATTTTGTTTTCTTTTTCACATATTCAGTATCAGATTTTGTTCTTTCTACTTGCTGAGAAACCATGTCTGATGAATCAGCTGAAGTAAGTATTCAGTTCTTTTTATCAAAAAAACGGGACCTTAAAACATAACTTTATTACCCTTCCTTTCATTCCCAAATATTGTCTATATATTCATTTTTCTCTTATAAACATCACTTCTTTGTAGCTCCACAGACCCCAAGTTTTTTTTAAAGGTTTCATTAGGCCAGTGAGTTTCCCCTAGATATCATATGGGCAGTTTGAATATGTTCAGTCATCGATGAAACCAGTAATTAATCTTAAATTTTTAACATGTGGCTGCAAAAGTTTGTCTGTTCAAAGGCGAATGAAAACATTTTCCCAATCTGTAATTATAAATCTTGTTTGGTTTTTGGGGTTTTTCTATTGATTTAATCACCCTTTTTTTTTTGGGGGTGGTACTTTTTTTTTTTTTTTAAAATATTATTATCTTAATTCAAAACCCCCTTTATAGACTAGAAATAACCCAAAACTCTGAAAAAGTGTGAAGGTAAATCACACAATGGGATGTCTTGCAAGACTTCCTCCTGGGGGGAACAGATCAACATTGCCCCCCACCCACTTGAAAACTAACATTGGTAAAATTTTACGACTTCCCAATTTTTGGTTCTGTGGTTTATCACCAAAAATTGTTGAAAAAAATTATTAAGTGAATTTTGGAAAGGAAAAGTCTTTCAAACCTTTTCTCCTTTCCGCATATAAACTAAACAAAAATTAAAAAATTTAAATTTTGGACCCACCCCGGAAACATTATGGGGCCCCTAATCAGCGAAATCTTCCCTTAAAAAGGGTCAGATAAAATGATAATTCAGTGCATTCAATATAATGGTGCTATCAATAAATCAATCGACAATAAATTTTAATTATATAGGGTGAAATAAACAAAAAAAGAACAAAAATATCAACCCAAAAAGTTGTATGAAATTTCCAAGATATTACTAATGTTTTGTTCATTGATATTTATATCAACATATAAAATATCTTGTGAAAGTTTGAAATTTTAGTAAAATTGGGGGAGGCAAGTTCTAGATTTTCATTGTTTCTCTTGTTCTATTTCTAGTTTTTATGTGTTTTTTTTTTACATTTATTTCGTTATTCTTTTTTATTCCCAGTTTTCGTTTTTTTAATAATATATATATTATATGTAAATTCCCTTGTTTTTTCTATTTTGTCTCCTGGTAAGGGTGTTTGTTGTGCTGTATTACAGTTTAGAAACAGTAATGTATGTTACCCCGGGCCTCCATTTGGGTGTAGAACATGGTCTTGGTCAACTCGTTTGTTGACCCTGGGCTAACTTTTGTCATCTATAATAGTTTTAGGCTTGATGGGGACTGCCCAGAGTGTTGATGTGCTTTGGCCTGCTAGCGTGGCGCCCCTGCTTTCCCCCAAACCCACTGCCGGCATTTTTTAGTCCTGGTCTTACTCAGGGGGATAACAGAGTACCTCTGAAGTGGGAAAATCTGCCTGTATGGCGAGGATACTAATTAATACATTGAGCCATGCCAGTGTAAAAATAATTTACAATGTGCACCCTGCCCTTTAGTTGGAAAAAAGGTTTTCAAAAAATTCAGTTTCAGAGATGAAACCGCTGAGTTGAAAACGGACGAAAGAAAAAAAAAAAAAAAAGGCTTCCCGATTCTTGACAGACTCATTTTCTCTTCCCTGTTCCCTGTGGCTCTTGTCAAACCACAGAACATGTCCTGCAAAACTGTCCCTTTTTTGTCCTTTCTAGAAAGGGGATGGGCCCCACAAAACTACTTCATCAGAAAAACATGTCTGGCTGTATAATTATCAAAAAGGTCATAAGAAGGGGGTGACCCACATTGGGCCCCTTTCCAGAGGAGCTGGGTGGATTGGGCATGTGATGCGGGGCGCCTCCAGAGATGGACTCAAGGGGGGCGCGTGGAAAACCCCAAAGCCTGGGGAGAACAATGAGCAAAAACGAAGGAAAAAATCTGTGGAACCTCAGAGGAAAGGCCCTGAACAGGAAGAATGGTTCGTTTTTTTGCCCCCAAAGCCCGGGGGGAACAGGCAAGAAAAGAAGGCCCCCATTGGTTCAAATACAAAGTAACAAAAAATATCAAAAATTTTCCCGTGGCATTTTACTAATTTTAATTTACTTTTTCTCATTTTTATAAGTTAAAATGTTTGTTAATTTTCTATTAGAATGTTCTGTGACGTTGATTTTGAGAGGTACAAAAAGGGCAAAAAAAACCCCGAGGAGGGGTAAATTCCTTTGGGAATATTCTTAATTTATAAACACAAGAAAGTGTTGATGAGATTACCAATCCGCCCATGTGATGCGGGTCCCAAGGAGAAGCCAAGAATAAATACCACTACAACCTACAAGGCATTCGTAGCGACTTCTTCTTCAATGCTTTATATCATCCCTTGTTAACCACTCTGTGTGATTTGTATGTGATCTGAGCCAGAGTGATTGTACTTTGTGTCGGTTATAAGCCCACAAGTGGCCAGCCATTCGATTTCTGCGATGCTTTTTATTTACTAGGGTAGCTTCCCCAGGTCCTACATCAGTCGCCTCTTACTACATGCCTTGTAAGTCGCAGTGGTACTATTCTTTCGTCCCTGTGGACCGCACTGGCGTAGAGCGACTGATGTAGGGGCCTGGAAACTACCTAGTAAATAAAAATAGTCAATAGAGGAGATGTACATGTTGTATATGGTTTAAATGATTTACCTATTGTTGGGATGACCTACAGTATCATCTGAAGCTACTCTTGTCCAGGTTCATGAGATGATGTATTACAATCTTCATCTGACAGTTGGAAAATAGCGGAAGAATAGATCGTGCCATGACATTCTAGTGAAATTACATCAGATACATTCTTCCCAAACTGACATAAGATCTTCAGACAATCGCTTTGTCATCTTTAGACATGCATCACTATTCATTCTGGATTTTTGTGTGCAAAAAAGTAATCAACTGCTTCCATAATCACTGCTCCTGAAAATAAAGCAACAGGTGATTTCAGATCAGTGAAGAAATTAAAGACAACATGACAGAACCTCAACAGTCTCCAAAATTCTTGTCATAACTGCTGCCAGGCGTGAAAGCAGTGTTGGAAACAATACATAAATAGAATGAAGGGAAATATGTTGAGGAGGCAAAGTGGACTAAATTTCATGGAAACTCAAAATAGTTATTTAAAAAGGTTCACTTTTTATAGAGACCTTATCAGGTGTTCAAGATAAAAACAGCCTGGTGACAAATCAAAAGTTGCCAGTTACTTATGCATTGTCTATTTCGATTTAAACGTTCTGGCTAGCTCATTTGCCCCTTCCACTTTAATTAAAACCATTACACAACTTTACCTATACTATGTCATAACTGAACCTTCTAATTTTCATAAACATATATAGACTAGCTCCCTTATGATGATGCTTCCTTAATGGAGGCTGCTTTTATCCTGGACACCCCGTATTATATTATAAATTATTTTACTTCCAGTGTCCTTTGTGCATGGAAGCACTTGAAATTGATGATCACAGCTTCTTCCCTTGCACATGTGGATACCAGGTATTTTATTCTTACACTACCACTTATTTTCCTACTTTAAATAGAAAATATTATAAATTGAGAAATGATCGTGTTTTAAACCGAAGCATTATAAAAAAACATTTATAGCTTTTTCTTTTCAGTTTACAGAGTCTTCTACAAAAAGAATTTCAGGAGGGAAGCGAGAGGAAGACCACGAAAAAGATGGTTAGATGGCATAGCAGAATCCATCCTGTCAAAGAGCAAAAATAACAATCACCCAAACCACCAGAACAGCGCAAGACAAAACAGAAAACCATGACACTGGGCAACAACCCGGTAGCAGTGTGACAACAAAAAGAAGAAAGATAACTGACATCTAATACAATTACTAAACTGTATGCGGCGGCGTGGCTCAGGCCCAAATTTGGGTTGTAAAGAATAGAACCACTGTTACTTGCCACGCATGTCGTGAGGCGACTCAGGAGGTTTGGCTGAAATCGAATGCATGTGTCCTAAACATGTACAAGTCTATGCATTTAAGGGCCTACCAAACCAATGTGCAACGTATACATCTTGAAAGATCAAACATCACAAGTGATTAAATTGGTCATAAAAAAAAGAAGAAGACTAAACTGTGTAATGGTATATATCATGGAAATCACAGTTAAATAAAATGAGATCCAGACCTTTGTCAGGGATGTCTTCGACATATTCTCAGGCTGAGATGGTATAACAGGTTTGCAAACACAGACCTGTGGATAAGAACAGGACAAGAACCCACGGTGACCCTGGTTATGAGAGATAAAGGCGGTTGGATTGGTGTACACTACTGAAGGCACAGTCAAGTCTCACTAGACAAGCGCACTAGTGGAACCCAGAGAAATGGAAAGGGACATCCTAAACAGACCTGAATCTGAAGTCTTCTTGGAAGTGAAGGGTGCTCAATCTTTCCAGTTAGGACATAAATAAAACAGCCAGAGACGGAGAAAAGTGGCGAACAACTGTTAAGGCCCTATGTTCCATGAAAGGAGAAGAATGCATCAAGTGATGGATATATATATATATATAACACAAATGAGTGGTTACCTGGGCCCAAATTTGGGATGTAAAGAATAGAACCACTGTTACCTACCAGCATGTCGATAGGCGACTAGGAGTTTGGCTGAAATGGGATGCACATATCCTAACGTGTGTACAAGTCTATCGTTTAGGAGCCTACAAACCAATGTGCAACGTATACACGTTCTTGGCAAGATCAAACATATCACAAGAGTAATTAAATTGGTGTAAAGAGCAGAAGAAGAAGAAAGATTTTATGCATGTATGATTGTCACGTTGAGATACTTCTGTCTTTAGATATTGGTTTTGATAGGTGAGGACATTAACAGTGAAAATGGTTTTTACTGTAGGAGCAATTTTCAGGAGACCTGCAGAGTCAAACCTTAAATGTAATGCTTTCATAAATTATTTGAATAAATTTGTGAAAGATAATGAAAAATAAATACTTCTTTGTCAATTATCATGGTAATGTGTATGACATTTAGTAAATTTTAAAAATTGGGTTAGGGCTTTTAAACACTGTTTCATTACGAAGAATAACTAACTTTCTCTTTTGTAAAGCGACTAAGTGTGACATTACAAAAAAATTAAACAGTGATAAAAAAATTTTTTGTGGAATTTTTGATCTTTACAATTCTTTACCTGACAGACAAGGACTATTACTTTTTTGATTGCTTGCAAAGTTAAATTGTAGGATTTTTGTGTTCTCATTTTTCATTTGTTCAGAATGTGAACTTCTTTGATAATTTTTCTTTCTATTCTAGCATTAAATTTTCAAAAATGTTCCTATAATTTTACATTTTAAGAAAATAACATATTGATCCCCCTGATCTTTATGTGAGAAGTAAAAGCAAAATTAACCAAGAAAACAAAATAAGCAACAGAAATAAGAAGCAGGACTGCATGTCATAGCAAACAAACCCTTGATAATTTCTATCCTACATGGAAGAGTAAAACAGTATTAAGAAAGTGTAAGGCGCAAGTGTGTCGAAACAAATTTTCCATTCTGAAACTCTGTTTTGTCTTTCAACAAATTAATTTGACAAACATTTGAGTTGTTATTTATATAGTGTTTCTAAAATTGAGATTTTCTGTGAAAACCGTCATTTAATGAATGTAAAAATTTTGATCTTGAGCTAATTGTATAATTGATAGTAGTGTTTTAATTATCGTTTTTTAAATTTTAGCTCAAAAATCAAAAAAAACATGAAAAGTTCACAAAAAAATAAGAAAATAAAAACTTGTAAAGTCTAACAGAAAAAGAGAATATAAAATTTTTTAGAAGAGGTGTTTTTTAACTATTCAGAGAAAGCTATGAGTTAAAACATAGAATTTCTTTTTTCCTTTATTATCTAGGAAAGCTAAATTAATTTTGGAAGTTAGCGTGTTCAGATGGAAGTGACTATCCACTGGTTGTTTAATTAGGATGAAATTTCACAGATTCCAAATTTGGGTTGTGGGACTGGGAAGGTGGTAGACCGGCAAACTAAGCTCACTTTAGGAAAAAAAATTGCTGTTCTCAGCCACTTTATAGAAACATGACCTCAACATTTGTCAATTCTTAAGAGTGCCTTTAATGGGTTTATCTAAAATAGCTTAACCTGCACCGAATAAATGAAACTTAGTGAATTCTTTGGAAACAACTGTACAAATTTTCAGAACCACCAGATTGTATTACTTTGAATGTTTTTTTACCCATTTAATGCCCTACCAAGATAAGGAAAAAGAACATGAATCTACATCTGCATAATTCTTCCAATTTACTTAGGTAATAGAATTTGGGAAATGTAGTGATTTGTGGGTTTAACCTTTTAAGCTAAATTATGTTCGGACATATCATTGAAAGGGTTCTTTATGAGATCCCCTTGGGGTCTTCTCTTGCTGTATCATTATACTTTCTGGAGGAATATTCCTAGATTTTGTCAGGCCAATTAATCGTTCATGTAGGTGGAATGTCTTTCCTGATAAGAATACATAACACCTGGGTATCACCAGATCCAGAACAGAAAATCAAATTGACCACTATCTAAACAAGAAATTCAGGTATCTCTCAAGTGTAAGGGGGCTAAGGGCAGATGTGGTTTGGATCACCATTTTCTAAAGTAAAATTTAAACTGAAGCAACGATACATACATCCATGAACATAACAAATATAATGTGGATACCTCAAGTGAAAAAAAAGGGAACATTCCCAGGTCACAGTCTCAAATAATATGAGGTGTTGGAATTAGAAGAGAGGGGGTCGGAAAAATGCTGGCCCAAACCAAAAAAAATTTTTAATGAAACATGCACAGAGGTATTAGGAAAGAAGGGGGAATCATAAGGCTGGGTAACTCCAAAAAATCTCAGGGAAAAAGAAGAAAAGGGAAAAAGGAAAACAATTTAAATAATACAAAAAGAACTGCAAAACCTGCCCCGGAAAAATAACGAAGCTAACAAGAAGTGAAGAAACAAAATAAAGTTAATAAAAAACATTGAAGATCTTAAAAAAAAGTGCTCAGGAAAAAGGGAAAATTAGGGGTCTTTAAAAAAATAAAACTAGCAGGAAAATACAGACCATCAAATGGGTTTATCAAAAAAGTTAGGGGCTTCATAATGTTGGAAAATGGAAAAATGGGGTGGAAAACTTAAGGGGCTCCTGAACAAAGCACCTACAAACCCCCAGATATCAACGGCAAAAAACGGGCATCAACTGTGGCCATCCCAAGGGGGAGATTAGTAAACCATTAAACTTTTAAAAAGATGGAAAAAGGCCCGGGCCCGATGGTATTCAGCAGGGGGTTAAAGCCAACATAAACACATCCACAGAAATACTTTTAAATTTTGGGGTCTGGGGGGAAGAAATACCAGCAAAAAGGAAAAATATTTGAACTACCAAGAAAAGGGGCCTTCAAAAAATTTAAAAAAATGGGGGGAAAAATCTGTTGTCAGTACCGGGAAAATACTAAGCAAAATTCCCGGAGGCGAGTGCCATCATATAAAGCTAAGGTAACAGGAGGCCCAAAAATGATCCTGTCTACAGATGCCACATTCTTTTGAGGCAAATTTGAATGAAATCCCCCTTTTTCGTTTTTGATTATGGGAAAGGGTTTGACAGTTTTTGGGGGAAAACCCCTTTTGGGAAAATTTAAAGAGGCATTATGGAATCCAGAAAAATTTTTCCTTAAAAGCAAATATCAGAAAAAATGGACTTTGATCTTAAAAAACTTTGGGAAAGAAACGGATCTCAGGGGTGTCTTCTTCCCTTTGTTGTTCTTACGACAATAGACTGGATTATGAAAACAGTAACTAACACCAGAAATGGAATCAATGGACTCTAAAACTGGATGATCTGGACAGCGATATTAGCCCCTGTCCCTCCCAAAAACAGATGGAGAAACCCATTGAAACAAAATCCCCGCAACTGGGCTGAATTTAAGGGAAAAACAAAAATTTAAATTTTAAAAAGGACCTCTCTCCTAAATTCCACTTAAAAGGGAATCCTCATATTTGGGCGCGCTGGGAAGGTGGAAAAGAAAAAGGGGTGTTAAAAAAGAATACAGAAGGCGAAGCTTTCATTGCATGGGGAAAAATTTGGAAGTCAAAAAATCTCTAGAACAAAAAACGGATTTTAACTCCCCAAAGTTAAACAGTTTCTGTATGGGTCGAAACATGGGGAACCTAAACAATACAAAATTAAAAATTCTAATGGGCTAAAAAATAGAGGGAAAAAGATGGGTTTATAGGGTAAAAGGAACTTATGGGAGAACAAAACAGTTAGTGACGAACAGGTTAAAAAAAAGGGTGGGGTGGATGGGGCACACTTTTAAAAAAAAGGGAAAAAAAAAGGTTTTCCCCGGAACCCGGGGGCAGCGAAAAAAGGGGGCCCAGAAATACAGGGCGAGATTTAGGCGGAGATCAACAATATAAAGAAAGCTGGAAGGGGCTGCGGGGGGATAGCTAGAGATGGAAGACTTGGCAGGTTGGTTGAGGGCCTTTCCCCCCCCCCGGGTAAAAAGGGAAAGGGGAGAGAGGAATGTTGTGGGATCTGTTTGGTGGTAATCATTGTCAAACATTTTTTGGGTTTTTTTCAAGTTTTCCCCCCAAATTTATCCTTTTTTTTACAGGGTAAGGGCTCTGGCCCTATCTTAATGCCTCTACGCCCATGCTTTGAGTGGTTTACTATTCTTTGCTTCCCTTGAAGGGCCCCAAAAACACCGGGTTTCTCTTTTTTTTTTATATCGACCAATTGTGAACCACTTTGGGATTTTTAGGTGATCTGAGCCTCGACGATTGTATGTTGTGGTTTGTCAAAAAGGCACCCCATTTTTGGATTTTTTTTTCAGGTAGGGCCCCTTTCCTTATGTCTTCGACATGCCTTGTGGGGATTTACTATTCTTTGTCCCCCTTTAGGCCCCACAACACACAGGCGATTTGACAATACAAGATCTGGGGAAACATTCATGATGTTTTTGATTTCTTGCTATGTTTTTGTGTATTTTTTTTGCATGTTATGATTTGTCGGGTTTAGTTATCACTGCTGTCTTTTTTAGATATGTCGGTTTGTTGGGACAGAATTCTACAGATGAAAATGGGTTTTTCCCAGCCCGTAGGAAGCAATTCCGAAGCCCTGCAGGTTCAAACCCCTACAGGGATGAGTAAATCAGCGCATAAAAAAATTTTTGAATAAATAAATTAACACATAAATGAAACATAAATGCTTTTAATTATCATGGTGGTTTTTTATCAACAGTCTGTTTTTCATCAATTTTAAAGTACGTTGGTTGTTATTTTGTTTGCTTTTTTTCTCGTTGTTTAGGGGAGCAAAAATGGAAAAGTCTTCTCTCATTTGTGGACTAAGTGTGACATTCACAAAAAAACAAACAGTGAGAAAAAACTTTGATGGACATTCTTTGTTTTTGCCCTTATTGCTTTGGGCAACAAGGCTGATGACTCTTTGCTTGCTGCAATATTAAATTGTAAAATTTTGTACAGTTCTGCCCCTCTTTTTTTTTGTTCAGAAAATGTGAACTTCTCTTTTTTTTTTTTTCTTCTGTTGCAACCCTTACTATTTTCTATAAAATAAATGACCTGCATATTAGTTCTTTCAGTTTTGGAAAACTAACATTTGTCCCCTTTCCCGATGGCAATTTATTGGGAAAAAGACATTTGATCAAACAAAATGAAAAGAAAAAAACAAAACAAAAATTTCCCCCCGAAATAAAAAAACAGTAAAAAAAATGCATATCGAAACACACAAAGAGCCCATTGTATAAATCCCTTCCCCAATCCTGCACTGGGCAAAACAGTATTAGAAATTCTTTCTGGTTTTCTCAATGTGTGTCGATTACCACAATGTATGTCAGCATTGATTCTAGTGCCTCTGTCTTTTTTCTTTTAAAAGCAAAATTTTAATTTTCTTTGAAAACGATTTTATTCTAATTAAATTTAAAATTGGGAAAATCTTTCACTGATAACTATTGGCATTTAAATAATGTAAAATTTAGTTTACTCATAGACAGTCTACATAATTGTATAAAATTAGATGAGAGTGCTTTTTTTAAATTTTTGTTTATTTTAAATTTGGGCAAAACATCAAAAAAAAAAAGGGGAAAATTTCACGCAAGGCTGAAAAATAAAAACCTTTGCCAATGTCAGGTAACTTAGTATAAACTATGTTTATTGAATATAAAAATCTGTGTTTCTTAATGACAGTAGCTGTGTTGTTTTACATTCTCATTTCCAGTAATTGCTATTGAGTTGAAACACACTAGTCAAATTTCGTTTCATTTACTTTATTTTGATGTCATTATCCTGGATGTCATACCTTGTATTAATTTTGCGTCTGCAGCGTGTTAAGCGGTTGGATACGTGACTATCCTCTGTGTGTCGGTTCAATTCCGGATAGAAGCCACAGATTCCCAGATTCGTGTTCGTGGCAGGAAGTTCGATGTCCAGACACCGAGCAAGGCAAAAGCTCATGTTCTGGATCGGAAAAAAAAATTAATTCAGTATAAGTTTCCACTTTCTATTGAACAGTAGAGATCTTTTCAATTCATTAGCCTCAATTCTCTAAGTGCTTCTTTTTAATGTGGTTTTTCTCAAGTTCAAATTAGTCTTAAGTCCTTGCTCCATGCCGATTTTTGTACACTAATCCATTTAGCTGCTAACTTCATTTACAAACAAGCTGTACATTTAATTTATCAACACCACACAGATTGTACTTACTTTTGAATGTTTTTAGTTAAACTGCCGGATTTAGACTCCCGTTAGCATAGACTGAAGGATCAACAAGAGACATGAACTGTCTAACCATGCTGCTATAGACCGGTCTCTTCTCTTCCACCATTTACTTCTTTATAGAAGTGTTGGAGGTGAAATGTAGTGATCTTGTTGTTTAGCTTGTTTAAGGCACTTTGTAAGCTGATATTGCTATGTTCGTGAGCTGATATTCATGTTCGTAAGGCTGTTCTTGATGCCGTCACTCCATCTTTTGTGTGGTCTTCCTCTTGCTTTGTACTCATTATACTTTTTTCTGTAGGCGTCGATACCAGGGCATTCTTGTCAGGTGTCAAACAATTTAATCTGTTGTTCTTTTATGTATTGCATGACTGGTTTCACATCCAGTCTTTTCTGATTTCTTCATTTCTAATTTTGTTCTTATTGTCACACCTGCAGCTCTTCTAAGACACCTCATCTCTGTCATTATGATTTTCCACTTATTAGCTGCTGTTATTGGCCATGTTTGACACTAGTAACATAGTGTTGGTCAGAAAATCGTTCTTAAGAGATTTGCTTTAATTATTAGCGGTATCTCTTTATGTGACAACAGTGGTGTAAACTGTCCCAGTACTTGGTTAGCTGTGAGACCGTGTACAAGAATACAGGAAATAAAACATTTATGGTCCTGATATGATCTCTTAATTCTTATTTTGGACGTATAGTCAGTTACAAAAGGCATTCAGGAAGTAATGCACCACATTGGTTTTCTCACCAATTGTTTAATCAAATAGTATTAAAATTTATATGCAATATATTTAGCTATGTCATTAAAACATCTGTATCAACTTGTATGCCTTTAGATCAGTGTGAAACAAGGGCATGTATTTCTAGCCTGTACCAGATTTTGTCTGGATCATGTAGTTTTGCATGAATCACTGCCTCATCATTTTCAAACACTGTCGCATGTGCATCTTTAATGGACCAAACAGATGAAAATCAGAGGGTCACCGTATGACACTAGGCAAAGTGCAATAACAGAGTCCACATGGTGTGCTTTTGAAGACTTTCTGGCAGTAGTTCGATAAATCACCAACATTGGGAGCTATAAGACAAGTATTACAACAATAGTTTCCATGGTCAGTCTTCATAGACTGAGATGAATGGGACACATGTGGAAGTTGTTAGCATAAAGACCTCCTCTCTGGGGAAATTATAACTGGGTAGGAGAACTCACTATCTTGGAATACCAATGTGTGCAAGAGGAATATGCATAATACAGGCGTTAAAATTGTTTCCTGGAAGCTGGAAACTATGTCTAAAGCCAAAGGGATTCTCGATCACCGCCAGGCCGATGTACCAGATCTCCCATAAATTCTATTCATGTGAAATCTGATTCATGCAGCCTTAGCGTGTTTATGTCACAACTTCAGCACCAATTGGAGCTCTAATGCTTATCCTTCGGCGATATGTTCGGTTTCAGCCAGCGTTTACTCGGTTTGCTCTCCATGAAGAAGGATTGACTTCCTTGTACCGAGATTTACCCCATATGGCTCAGTCTCTCAAGATGGCAACCATCTGCTGAGTACTGCATAAACTCTGTAGTTCAGCAACAATCCTAGGAATCTCATGGAAAAATTGCATGTCACTCGCCAAGATTGAACCCACAACCTTCAGAATGACATCAAACATCTTAACCACTTTGCCATAGAGATTCCCTGCATCCTGTATTATGTAATGATTAAGCACCTTTAATATAGTTTATGTCTGTTTAATTGAAGAGAATCAGTACTGCATGTTAATTTGTAAACTGCTGTGTACCCTTTTATTTTCATAATCATAATTTTTGCAGATTAAAGCAACAAACTGGATAATACGCTTTTGAAGTTCTATTATGATTTAAAGAGAAAAGAAATTGACATTAAAAATTGTATTGCCATAAAAGTATTCTTTAGAGCAGTTTATTTTCTCAAATTATAACAGTATAAATATAGAAGCAAGTAGGTGTAAACCATGCGTGTTCATGTCTTGTCTTGTCAGGTTGTGCAAAGGAACCTTGTGTTTGTAGGGGGGCCTTCTCCAGACTTGGACCCAGAGGTGCTAAAAACATGAGTATTTAAGTTTGGAAAGATTCATAAAGTGGTGAAAAATCAAAGCACTACTTATGCTGGCTCACAGGTGTGGGTGTGTGTCATTGTTTTACAATATTTGATTGTTTTAAGTATTGAGAACTATTATTGTATTGTTATTAAAATAATAACCAGGCCTACTTTGATTTCCTTGTTAGGAGTCTCATTATACATTCGATTGCTAAACAATATAGCAGTTATGTGTTCACATAATTATGTGAGTGTGCAGTTATTAGAAAAATTTTAAAAGCTAATTGAGATCATCTTTCAAAAAGGATTCAAAAGGGATGATTTTATTCACTCGCTGGGTTTCCCCTTTGGCTCTGTCCCAATCGGCAGATATGGCATGCCATCTGCAGAAGAACTCATAAGCCACGAACTCTGTGGCCCCAGCAACAATCCCAGGGGTCTCATGAGCCACAAGCAAGCAGGCAAACAACTTAACCACTTTGCCATTTGAGATCACCTTTGATATGTTTTATTATTGTTGTTTAATTTAATTAATTTTTTTTTGTAGTAATAAACTTTGTTTTGTAAAAATGTGTGTTTCTAAACATTATTTATACTTGCCAATTAATAGAGAATAATAGTAATACTTTCAATCCCCTCTGGAACACAGATCCTGAACAAACATATTGGGAAAAAGTTCTATCTGGACTATCCTTTCCATTTCTTTCCAATCACCTGAACATCAAAATTTTCCCTCTCTCTTCTCCATGAGGATTGGTCTTCCCCTGTTTCTCATTTCCCTGAGATACCAGGACATGTCCTGCCGTTCTATACTACTATAGCTGGTATTCTTCATCTTCGGATGCTCCATATCGATCACTTGTTAGACCACTCTATTTGATCTGAGCCTAAGAGAGATTGTATGTTGTGCCAGTTATGCCCCTAGAGTAGCTAGAAATCAGATTCTTGATCTTTTTATTTACTGGGGCTTCCCTAGGCCCCTACCTCATTATCTCTTCAACATGCCTTGTAGGTCACAGTGTTACTTTTCTTTGCTCTTTTCGGCCCCCAGCAACACACAGACAATTTCAATTTAGGAGGACATAAATTGAACTGGAAAAAGACACTCAAATATTGGCTTTAAAAAAAGTCTAATGGTGGAGTGAAGCATTGTCCCAGGTTTCCCTATACTTCATTCTTTTTTAAAGTGACACACTACCTTCTGCACAAAGTACAAACTCTTTTCCATAGCAATAATCCTAATTGATCTGAAAAAATGCCCTGTAAACTGAGCGATGCAGTATGGATTTGAACCCACGACCTTCAGAGCGCAAAGCGTAATTACTACACCACAGAGAGGGACCACTTCCTCCCTCAAGTATTAACATAAATTTACTACTAATGGCTCATTACAGAACTACATTGTTGTAGAAAGATCCATGACATTATATCTATGATCATGGATATCTAGTGGGTTCATTGATCTGAGTAGTAAAATTTCTTTGGTAAAGAAATTATCATTCTCTGTAAGATTGTGTTTTTTTTCTGATTCACAAATCTAGTCTGATTCACAAATTCAGATTTAGTATTTTCTGCCAACATTGTCTGACACAGTTCAAACCCTCTCTGTTTTCTTAATTATATAACCTTAAATGTTATCTTTTTGATTACAGACAGAGCTATCTATGTTTTACTATTGTCTTCATTTAATGTGGCAAATTAGTTCTTTCTCTTTGATCACCAGGGGCCAAGTGCAAGTGCCTATGTCACTTACGTTAAACCAGAAGATGCTCTGAGGGCAATCTTAACAGTCAAAAAATCCATGTAGAAGGCGGACATTGAAAACATCACTAGGCACCACAAAGTATGCAGTCACTTTTGAAGGCTCACATTGTCAAGAAATGTTTTTTAAGAAATTTCAATTTTTTTTCTCTTGATAAACTTCATGGTCTTTTGTAGCTCACAAGAGGCCTGTTCTTTTATACTTAATAAAACTTTTGGTTTTACTACAAACAAAACCGCCCAATTTTGAGCGTTACCTGGCAGATAATTAGGAAGCATATTTGTTAAATTACTCTAACATGTTCCAGGACTCCGGGACAAAGAATAGTAACACTGCAACTAAAGGCATGTTGTAGGCGTGAGGTGGGGTCTAGGAAGCTACCTGAGTAAATAAAATACGTAGCAGAAATTGGATTGTTGGCCATTGTAGGCACATTACTACACAACATACATTGCTCTTAGGCTTAGATCACATACATATCACAAAAGTGGTCTAAAAAGTGGCCATATGGAAACATTCAAAGGAGAAAATTACTATCATAGACAAATTTTACAGATTTAAGAGAATGTCACACATACCATCTTCACCATTGGGCTCTTTGTCTCAGGGACCAAATTTTTTAAATT
>JADZMA010001082.1:0-12500 GCA_020796225.1 Arion vulgaris
AAAACAAAAAACATTACGTAAATTCCTCTTCTTCTTCTTCCCTCTTCTTCTTTTCTTCTCTTCTTCTTCTTCTTCTCAACTTTCTTTTTTGAAAAGTTGTTGGTTGTGTTTGCGTGAAATGTGAACACAAATTTCTGAACTATCGTCTGAACTTGAACTATTAATTTTTTATATTAGAAATCACAAAAAGGTTTGGATTTCAGGTTGCCAGGCATTGCATTTACTTACGTAGTGGACGTTTTTTTAATTTTTTTAAAGCAGATTAAAGGGACAGTGTCATTAGCTTTGGTCACAAACCCAACTGTTTCTTTAAAAAGATGCACAACGGGGGCTTGTTTTCATTTATCAAATATAATATAATCCGTATTCTATGAAAATGACGGTATTTTGTTTTAAAAATGGGTTTTACTCCGTTTCGTACCCGAGCAAAATATCCGAACCGTTAACCGGATAAAAAAATTTAATACTGCCGTGTGACTAGCATTAGTAAATAAAAGCACATTTCCAAATTTCATAACTCTAGCTCCTACCCAAGTCGAGCTACGGTGGGGGGGGGACCAACGCCCGTAAAACCGAAAAAATGGCAAGTCCAGGAAATATTCATTTTACATAGCGAAAAGAACGAACAACGCGCGAACGTTAATCCACTCCCGGAACATACTATATCTGGTTGTGCGTCTGCAAACTTGCCTCCCGTTTTAAAAAATAACCGGACGGGCGAGCCAGTCAGCGAACGCGGTTCCCACATGTCGATAACCAATTGCTGCATAGTCTCTAACGGCTGCGCGTGCCTCCTCGCTTTTTCACGCGAACGGGGCTCCCAGCGAATAAGGGACAAGGTAGCTTTCGCTATTAAGACTCGTCGCTCGCCGCGCGCGGTCTTATTGGTGGTGGTGTGTCCGTATATCGAGGGTTTTTCGGTCGCGGTGATGCAGTCAGTCTAAAATTTTAAACGCTCGACGGTGGTCTCGTTAAAGGCCCGGCTCTCGCAACGAAAATTGTGGGTCCGCAGGTAGTAACATGGTGTCGTTTTTTGCTTGTCGAGGCGCGAGTCTTGCCGGCAAACTGTGGAAGCGAGCGCTGGTCGTTTTGCTTCAATTCGCATTTTCGCCGGGGACGTCGGGATCCGCTCTGCACAGGCGCTGTCTCCCTACCCCGAGCATTGTCGGTCCCGGTCTCGTCCATGACAGCTATCTGGGTTTATCCTGCCCGTAGTCATATGCTTGTCTCAAAGATTAAGCCATGCATGTCTAAGTTCACACTGTCTCACGGGGGAAACCGGGAAAGGCTCATTAAATCAGTCGAGGGTTTAATAGATGACACGATCCACGGGTACGGCAATTCTAGACTAATACATGCTTACCAAGCTCCGACCCTCGTGGAAAGAGCGCTTTATATTCAAAACCAATCGCCGTTACCCTTTGCGGGTGCGGCGTCCCACTGGTGACTCTGGATAATTTTTGCTGATCGCATGGCCTCATGTCCCGGCGACGCATCTTTCAAATGTCTGCCCTATCAAATGTCGATGGTACGTGACATGCCTACCATGTTTGTAACGGGTAACGGGGAATCAGGGTTCGTTTCCCGGAGGGGGAGCATGAGAAACGGCTACCACATCCAGGAAGGCAGCAGGCGCGCAACTTACCCACTCCCGGCACGGGGAGGTAGTGACGAAAAAAAAAATACGGGACTTTTTCCCGGGGCCCCCGTAATTGGAATGAGTACACTTTAAACCTTAACGAGGATCTATTGGAGGGCAAGTCTGGCCAGCAGGCGGTAATTCCAGCCCCAAAAAGCGTATATTAAAGTTGTTGCAGTTAAAAGCTCGTATTTGGGATCTCAGGCGCAGGCGGGCGGTCGCTCGCGCCGGTTCACTGCCCGTTGTCTCCTGCCTACCGTCTGCCGGCCTCTCCCGTGGGTGCTCTTCACTGAGCGTCCCGGGTGGCCGGCGCGTTTACTTTGAAAAAATTAGAGTGTTCAAAGCAGGCCTCAGCTGCCTGAATAATGGTGCATGGAATAATGGACTAGGACCTCGGTTCTATTTTGTTGGTTTTCGGAACTGGGGGTAATGATTAACAGGGACAAACGGGGGCATTCGTATTGCGGCGTTAGAGGTGAAATTCTTGGATCGCCGCAAGACGAGCTACTGCGAAAGCATTTGTCAAGAATGTTTTTATTAATCAAAAACGAAAGTCAGAGGCGCGAAGACGATCAGATACCGTCGTAGTTCTGACCGCAAACGATGCCGACTAGCGATCCGCAGGAGTTGCTTCGATAGCTCTGCAGGCAGCTTCCGGGAAACAAAGTGTTTGGGTTCCGGGAAATATGGTTGCAAGAAAGCTGAAGCAAAGGTGTGGAAGGGCACCACCAAGTGGAGCCTGCGGCTTAATTTGACTCAACACGGGAAAGCTCACCCGGTCCGGACACTGTAAGGATTGACGAATTGATAGCTCTTTCTTGATTCGGTGGGTGGTGGTGCATGGCCGTTCTTAGTTGGTGGAGCGATTTGTCTGGTTAATTCCGATAACGACCGAGACTCTAGCCTATTAAATAGTTCGCCGGTCCCTCGACCACGCCAGCGCAACGCTAGAGGACGAGTGGCGTTTAGCCACACGAGATGAAAACAATAACAGGTCTGCGGTGCCCTTAGATGTCGGGGCCGCACGCGCGCTGCACTGAAGGAATCCCAGCGTGGATCTCCCTGGCCCGAAAGGGTTGAAACCCGTTGAATCTCCTTCGTGCTAGGGATTGGGGCTTATAATTCTTCCCATGAACGAGAATTCCCAGTAAGCGCAGTCATAAGCTCGCGTTGATTACGTCCTGCCCTTTGTACACACATACGTCGCTACTATCGATTGAGCAGTTCCAGTGGGAACCTCCGGATTGGTCTCGGTCTGGTACGAAAGTGCCGACACCGCTGGCCGAAGAAGCTCGAACTCGATCGCTGTGGAGAAGTAAAAGTCGTAACAAGGTTTCCGTAAGGTGAACCTGCGGAAGGATCATTATCCAGTCTCGCCGGCACAAGCTAAAGCTACACGCAAGTGCAGCCAGAAGCAAAATGTAGGCAGAAACTGATGAAACTGAAGGAAAAGAAGCTTTGTCGGACAGAGGACCGCATGAAGCGCCGCCCCTGCCGGTCAGCCGCTACTGTTTCAGGGTACCCACAACAGTCTGAATACGATCCACAGTGACAGCTCGAAACTACGTTTGTACTCGCCAGGTCATAAGTGCACAAGGCTGCGGTGATTATCGGGCCCGGCTGGCCAGGTCTCAGGCATGAGCGTTGCCGCCCCGGTTTGTTGGTTTTGTCTGACTTTGGCTCGCCGCCGAGGGAGAAGGTCGTTGAGGTACCTGGGCGCTATTTTTGCTCTTGAAATAGCGCGATAGCTCCTCCTTGGAGGCCGCGAGGCTTAAAGAGGGGGGGTGTTCAGCGATGAGCCTTCCCCGCCTCAGCCTTCTCTGTCCGTCGTCCAATTTTCCATATTACTTCGCAAAATTTGTCTCGTGAGAATTTTTGTTCTTCTCTTCCTGCCCCCAAAAGTCAGCCAGGGGATGGGGAAAAAACAAAAATAAAAATCAAGCAAATGATAACTTTGTGCGGTGGATCACTCGGCTCGTGCGTCGATGAAGGCGCAATGGCTGCGTGAATTAATGTAGTGCAGGAGCGATTGCTAGGAGAGAAAAGCCTGGGGAGCGATCCTGGGTGGAAGGGCCGCCCAGGTGCAGATCTTAGTGGTAGTATGAAATATTCAAACGAGAACTTTGGGAACTGAAGTGGAGAAGGGTTCCATGTGAACAGCAGTTGAACATGGGTCAGTCAGTCCCTAAGAGATAGGGAAAACTCCGTTCGGCCCAGGGCACTCTGTCTTTGTCTACGAAATGATAAATTAGGTCAGCCCGCAGCCTATCGAAAGGGAATCGGGTTAATATTCCCGAACCTGGACACGGAGATTGGTCCTCTGGGGCCACGTGCGGCAACGCAAACGAAGTGGGGGACGTCGGCGGAAGCCCCGGGAAGAGTTCTCTTTTTCTTTGTAGGCCGCATCCTGGAATCGGCTTGCCCGGAGATAGGGACCGCGGCTCCGTAAAGCACCGCGGCTCTTGCGGTGTCCGGTGCGCTCCCGTCGGCTTAGAAAACCCACGGAGACGGTGTGAACCCGTGCTGCGACCGTACCGCACTTGTCACCAGCAGGTCTCCGGTGCACAGCCTCTAGTCGATAGAACAATGTAGGTAAGGAAGTCGGCCAAATTGGATCCCGTAACCGGGGAAAAGGATTGGCTCTGAGGGCTGGGTCAGTCGGGCCGGGGTGAAGCAGGACTGGGATGGGCCCGGGCTGGGCGAGGCCGCCGCCTGGTCGGCCAGGCCGGCCGAGCTCAGAACGTGGCTGCAACCTTCCCGTGGACCGCCCCAGCTATGCGGCGCGCCTCCCGGCGTCGTCCGCGTCGGCTGGCATTCAACAACCAACTCAGAACTGGTACGGACCGGGAATCCGACATCTAATTAAAACAAAGCATTGCGACGGCCGTCACCCAGTGTTGACGCAATGTGATTTCTGCCAGTGCTCCTGAATATCAAAGTGAAGAAATTCAACCAGAAGCGCGGGTGGGCCCAGGGTAACTATGACTCTCTTAAAGGTAGCCAAATGCCTCGTCATCTAATTAGTGACATGAATGGATTAACGAGATTCCCACTGTCCTATCTACTATCTAGCGAAACCACAGCCAAGGGAACGGGCTTGGAAGTGAAATCAGCGAGGAAGAAGACCCTGTTGAGCTTGACTCTAGTCCGACTTTGTGAAGACACATGAAGGGTGTAGCATAGGTGGGAGCGCAAGCGCAATTGAAATACCACTGCTTTATCGTTTCTTTACTTATTCCAGTCAAGCGGAGAGCGGGGCACCAAGCCCTACGCTACCAGGTTAAGCGGCAACCGGCGCTCGTCGTCGGCCGCGATCCGCTCTGAAGACGGTGTCAGGCCAGGAGTTTGACTGGGGCGGTACATCTGTCAAAAGGTAACGCAGGTGTCCTAAGGCGAGCTCAGCGAGGACGGAAACCTCGCGTAGAGCAAAAGGGCAAAGCTCGCTTGATTTTGATTTTCAGTACGAATACAGACCGTGAAAGCGTGGCCTATCGATCCTTTTGACTTTAAGAGTTTTAAGCAAGAGGTGTCAGAAAAGTTACCACAGGGATAACTGGCTTGTGGCAGCCAAGCGTTCATAGCGACGTTGCTTTTGATCCTTCGATGTCAGCTCTTCCTATCATTTTTAGTAAGAATTCGCCAAGCGTTGGATTGTTCACCCACTAATAGGAACGTAGGCACAGGTTTAGACCGTCGTGAGACAGGTTAGTTTTACCCTACTGATGACAAGTCGTTGCTACGGTAATCCTGCTCGGTACAGGGGAACCGCAGGTTGAACATTTAGTTCACGTGCTTGGCTGATAAGCCAATGGTGCGAGCTACCATCTGAGGATTATGGCTGAACGCCTCTAAGTCAGAATCCCGCCCGGATGTCGACGATATTCATGGCACCACTGCGTCGGGAGGCAACGATATGGTCGGGACCTGGAGTTTACGCTCCAGCCCGAGCCTGGTCGAGCTTTCCACAGAAGAGGTCTCTGCCGTCCCCGCCCGATCAAAGCGGGCGGGGACCTGTCCGATATTACCCCGTACGGCGTGGAGGGTGTGAAATCATTTGAACGACTTAGTTCTCGGTCAGGTGTCGTAAGCAGTGAAACAGCCACCTCACTGCGAACTGTTGAGACTTTCAGCCTTGGACCAGGAGATTTGTTCGCACACCGGACAGACAACATCTCCGATTTCCAGTCGAGCTGCTGAATCAACCACCCACATTTACAAAATTTGTCACCAAAAATAAAACAAACGTCGTCGTCACCAAACACGGTCGGTGTCGTCGTCGTCGTCGTCTTAGTCCTCGGCGGAGACGTCGTCCTCGGCGGAGACGTCGTCCTCGGTGTTGTCGTCCTCGGCGGCGGCGTCGTCCTCGGCGGCAGCGTCGTCTCATCGTCCCGTCTCGTCCTTCGGCAACCGACCGCGCAGGTTCGACTCCTGCCCCGAGCAAACAAATAAACAGCATGGTCAACCAAGTTGGAATGAGTAAAATGCGCTCAGTGACCCACGGTTGTGTTGGTTGATAGGACGAGACTCTCTTACTATTATTTAAAACATTTTTCGTTTTCTACAACAAAGTAAAGTGTACAGAAAAAAAAAAGAAATAATTCCCACAAAGTCGCTAGAGCATTTATATATATATTTTTTCTATCTCCCTAAATCGTAGTATATTTAACACTACATCTTACGGCCAACCTTTCTCGATATTCCACCTACGCCGAAAGTGTACCCAGAAGAAGCAAGCCCGTCAGCATAAAAACATACACACAGATCATCATTTTTTTTTTTCTGCATGAAGTATGCACACAGATCAGATTTTTTTTTTTTTTTTTTAAAAATTATTTAACATGTCTTAACCAGGGTCTTATTATAAATAATTGTGAATTTCGGTACCTGTACAATTTGCTGACTTTAAGTTTTAGCACAATATCAAATTTCTAGTTGTAGGAAATCTAGAATAACAGTTAGTATTATTGTCCACACTACTCTGTAACTACTATCAGCTAATGTGCTGCGTCAAACCAGCCCTCTCGATTAATATTTTTTCTTTCAATGTATGTACCATGTGTGTGCTCATGTCCAAAATGTGTAACGATCGCATTATTTTACTGTACATGGAATTTCTCTGTCCCCTGCGGTCGGTGTGTATGGTAAGGCAGGTAGGGCTGTACGTGAAATTTGGAAGATAGAAAGGCAAACAAAATAATATGAAGCTTTAACTGTAGGCTACAACTTATTCTTTTTCTTCTCTGAGTTGCTGATTGTGTTTGCGGGAGATGTGAACACAAATTTAGCGATCGACTGAACTTGAATTATTATTTTTTTAATGTATAAATTATACCACATCGCATTAGAAATCATAAAAAAAAGGAGGCCGGTCGGAAAACTTGTGGTTCAAGGGAATCAAGGATTGTAGCAGCAGAAGAAGTGAGCAATAATAAACATTATTTAGTAGAGTAGAGCGGTCAGCAGTGTATTGTGTCGCTAACAATTGTGCTCGTCAATCCGTGGGTTTTCATTGTTCTCGTCAATAGACATGGAAGACGAAAAAGAATAATAATTTACGTAGGTACATTCAATGCGTTGGTGTGTTGTTGTTTTCTTTTTTTCCAACACCGGCGACGCGATGTCTGTGTTTACATTTCTAAACTAACAAGCGTGCTGACCACGTGGTTATAACCCGTGGTGATTACTCACGTGGTGAGCACGCTTGTTAGTTTGAACTCTTCTAACCTCTTAATCTCAGTGTTGAAAAACAAACCAAACATTGCATTTACTTACGTAAATTCCTCTTCTTCTTCTTCTTCCTCTTCTTCTTCTTCTTCCTCTTCTTCTTCTTCTTCTCAACTTTCTTTTTTGAAAAGTTGTTGGTTGTGTTTGCGTGAAATGTGAACACAAATTTCTGAACAACGTCTGAACTTGAACTATTAATTTTTTATATTAGAAATCCACCAAAAAAGGTTTATACTTCCCAGGTTGCCAGGCATTGCGTTGCTTACGTAGTGGACGTTTTAATTTTTTAAAGCAGATTAAACGACAGTGTCGTAGCTGGTCTAAAACCAACTGTTTCATTAAAGATGCACAACGGAGGCTTATTTTCATTTATCAAATATAATATAATCCGTATTCATGAAAATGACGGTATTTTGTTTTAAAAATAGGTTTTACTCCATTTGTTTCCAGGCAAAATATCCGAACCGTTAACCGGATAAAAAAATTTAATACTGCCGTGTGACTAGCATTATTAAATAAAGCACATTTCCAAATTTCATAACTCAGCTCCTACCCAAGTCCCGAGCTACAGTGGGGGGACCAACGCCCGTAAAACCGAAAAAAAAATGGCAAAGTCCAGAAATATTCATTTACATAGCGAAAAGAACGAACAACGCGCGAACGTTAATCCACTCCCGGAACGCTACTATATCACTGGGTTGTGCGTCTGCAAACTGTACCTCCCCGTTTTGAAAATAACCGGACGGGCGAGCCAGTCAGCGAACGCGGTTCCCCAGTGTCGATAACCAATTGCGTGCATAGTCTCTAACAGCTGCGCATTGCCTCCTCGCTTTTTCACGCGAACAGGGCTCCCAGCGGAGCCAAGGGACAAGGTAGCGTCTGCTATTAAGATAACGGCGCCGCGCGATGCTTATTGGTGGTGTGTGTGTCCGTATATCGGAGTTTTCTCGGTCGCGGTGTGATGCAGTCAGTCTAAAATTTTAAACGCTCGACGGTGGTCTCGTTAAAAGGCCCGGCTCGCAACGAGCTTGTGGGTCCATAGGTAGTAACATGGTGTCGTTTTGTAGCGAGGCGCAGGTCTTGCCGGCAAAACTGTAGGAAGCGAGCGCTCAGTCGTTTCCTTCAATTCGCATTTTCGCCAGGGACGTCGGGATCCGCTCTGCACAGAGCGCTGTCTCCCCTACCCGAGCATTGTCGGTCGAAGTCTCGTCCATGACAGCTATCTGGTTGATCCTGCCAGTATTCATATGCTTGTCTCAAAGATTAAGCCATGCATGTCTAAGTTCACACTGTCTCACGGTGAAACCGCAGATAGCTCATTAAATCAGTCGAGGTTCCAATAGATGGCCCACGATCCTACTTGGATAACTGTGGCAATTCTAGAGCTAATACATGCTTACCAAGCTCCGACCCTCGTGGAAAGAGCGCTTTATTAGTTCAAAGGCAATCGCCGTTACCCTTTGCGGGAGTGCGGCGTCCCTGGTGACTCTGGATAACTTTGTGCTGATCATGGCCTCATGTTACCGGCGACGCATCTTTCAAATATCTGCCCTATCAAATGTCGATGGTACGTGACATGCCTGCCATGTTTGTAACGGGTAACGGGGAATCAGGTTCGATTCCGGAGAGGAGCATGAGAAACGGCTACCACATCAAGAAGGCAACAGGCGCGCAACTTACCCACTCCCCGGCACGAGGAGGTAGTGACGAAAAATAACAATACGGGACTCTTTCGAGGCCCCATGGTGGAATGATGCACTAGAAGCCCTTTAACGAGGATCTATTGGAGGCAAGTCTGGTGCCAGCAATAGCGGTAATTCCAGCTCCAATAGCGTATATTAAAGTTGTTGCAGTTAAAAGCTCGTAGTTGGATCTCAGGCGCAGAGCGGGCGGTCCGGCTCGCGCCGGTTCACTGCCCGTTGTCTCCTGCCCTACCGTCTGCAGGCTCTCTCCCGTGGGTGCTCTTCACTGAGCGTCCCGGGTGGCCAACGTTCTTTGAAAAATTAGAGTGTTCAAAGCAGGCCTCAGCTGCCTGAATAATGGTGCATGGAATAATGGAATAGGACCTCGGTTCTATTTTGTTGGTTTTCGGAACTGGAGGTAATGATTAACGAGATAGCTTGGGGGCATTCGTGTGCAGCGTTAGGTGAAATTCTTGGATCGCCGCAAGACGAGCTACTGCGAAAACATTTGTCAAGAATGTTTTCATTAATCAAGAACGAAAGTCAGAGGCGCGAAGACGATCAGATACCGTCGTAGTTCTGACCATAAACGATGCCGACTAGCGATCCGCAGGAATTGCTTCAAGTGACTCTGCAGGCAGCTTCCGGGAAACCAAAGTGTTTGGGTTCCGGGGGTATGGTTACAAAGCTGAAACTTAAAGGAATTGACGGGGAAGGGCACTTACCGGGAGTGGAGCCTGCTGACGTGACTCAACACGGGAAAACTCACCCCGGTCGGACACTGTAAGGATTGACAGATTGATAGCTCTTTCTTGATTCGGTGGGTGGTGATTGTAGCCCGTTCTTAGTTGAGTGGAGCGATTTGTCTGGTTAATTCCAGTAGCTGAACGAGACTCTAGCCTGGCCAAATAGTTCGCCCGGTCCTCGATGCATGGCGCAGCGCCCTAGAGGACGAGTGGCGTTAGCCACACAGATTGACAATAACAGGTCTGCGTGCCTTAGATGTCCCGCGGGGCCGCCGCGCTACACTGAAGGAATCAGCGTGGATGCCTCCCTGGCGGGGTTGGGAAGCCCGTTGAATCTCCTTCGTGCTAGGGATTGGGGCTTGTAATTCTTCCCCATGAACGAGGAATTTGATAGCGCGAGTCGCATAAGCTCGCGTTGATTACGTCCTGCCCTTTGCTTACACCGCCATCGCTACTATCGATTGAGCGGTTCAGTGAGAACTCAGTTGGTCTCGGTCACCGGTACAGTGCAGCACCGCTGGCCGAAGAAGCTCGAACTCGATCGCTTGGAGAAGTAAAGTCGTAACAAGGTTTCCGTAGGTGAACCTGCGGAAGGATCATTATCGTTCTCGCCGGCGCACAAGCTAAAGCTACACTGAAGTGCAGCCGAAGCAAAAATGTAGGCGAAGCAGTGAAACTGAAGGAAAGAAACTTTGTCGGACGGGGACCGCAGAGCGCCCGCCCTGCCGATTGACCGCTACTGTTTTTCAGGGTACCCTGACGGTCCTAGATACGATCCACGGTGACGGCTCGAGCCACGTTTTGTGCTCGCCGGGTCGTAGGGTTCAAGCGCTGCAGTGATTACTCAGGCCCAGCTGGCCAAGTCCTCAGAGCATGGCAGTGCCGCCCCGGTTGACGGTTTGTCGGCGGCTCGCCGCCGAAGAGAGGTCGTTGAGTACCTGGGCGCTATTACTGCTCTTGAAATAGCGCGATAGCTCCTCCTTGGAGGCCGCGAGGCTTAAAGGGGGTGTTCGGCAGTGAGCCTTCCCCGCCTCAGCCTTCTCTGTCCGTCGTCCAATTTTCCATATTACTTCGCAAAATTTGTCTCGTAGGGAATTTTTGTTCTTCTCTTCCTGCCCCCAAAAAGTCAGCGGGGATGGGGAAAAACAAAAATAAAAATCAAGCAAATGATAACTTTGTGCGTTGGATCATCAATGTTACGTCGATGAAGGCGCAACCAGCTGCGTGAATTAATGTGAATTACAGAACACATTGAACATCGACATCTTGAACGCATATGGCGGCCTCAGGTCCATCCGGGGCCACGCCCGTCTGGTCAGCTGGTCTAAAGCAATCGCTTCCTTGCCTGGTTGTGCGGGTCTCGATCAGCGGCGGCGGATAATGAAATTTAGTCGGTACATCATTGCCTGCTTTTGTTGTCGGGGCCAGTGGGGCCTTGCTGAGCTTTCTGGATCGTCAGGAATCCCATGGCCTTAAGTGCACAATGCGCCGTCTGTCCTGGTCGTCCGCGAGGGTGTTCCGCTGGTCGTGCGGATCGCCCCTCTTACCGTAATACCGTCGTCGCCGCCGCCGCTGCCGGCGGACTCCGGATTGATTAAACATCAGGCTCGTCGCGGCCAAGTGGTTATGGTGGTAACCTGGTGTGAGGCAAGCGCACGAATGGTAAAGGGTGTGTGGATGCGACGGTGCCAAGAGGATTTAAACACATAATACTCCGACCTCAGATCGGACGAAAGTTACCACTGATTGTATATAACTAAGCGGAGAAAAAAGCTAACAAAGATTTCCCCAGTAACGGCGAGTGCGAAGCGGGAAAGGCCCAGCACCGAATCCCTCCAGTGTCACCTTTGACGGGAACTGTGGTGTGTGGGACGCCACCAGCTGCAACAGAGGAGCGCCAGAAAGTCCTCCTGATCAGGGCTTCACGGAGGCGGGTGTAAGGCGCTTTGCAGGTGCCACTCTCTCTGGCGCGACGCGAGCGTCTCAGGAGTCGGGTTGTTTGGGAATGCAGCCGGCGGGTAGTTAAACTCCATCTAAGGCTAAATACTTGCACAGTCCGATAGCGAGACCATTACGTGAGAAAGTTGAAAAGAACTTTGAAGAGAGTTCAAGGTACGTGAAACCGCCCAGAGGTAAACGGGTGGATCCGCAAAGTCGGTCCGCGGAATTCAGCGCGGCGCGCGGTCCGGGGCAGTCGCGGTTCGGGATCCCTGGGAACCGACCGCAGTGCCGAGCGGACTCGCCGCGTTACCATCCGCGGGCGAAGCCACAACGCCGGTTTGGTGGTCGAGGCGGTGACATGCCGGGAGGGTTGTAGGTGAGGGCGCTCGCGTCCCTGCCAGCCGCCCCCGGCGAACCGCCCCCAGACCGAGGAACCGCCATGACTTCGGACCACCTTCCCCTCAGGTGAAGTTCGACTGGGAGAGACTGGGCAACCGTGTCTTCGAGCCGCTCACCCGCGACGAGCCGCGAGGCTGGCCGGGTTTGCAAAAAGTCAGCAGGGTTAGTGGCAAGTCTGTCGGCATTCCACCCGACCCGTCTTGAAACACGGACCAAGGAGTCAACACATGCGCGCGAGTCGATGGGTCGTACGAAACCCAAAGGCGCAGTGAAAGCGAGGGCCGTTCATGGCGGCCCCAGGTGGGATCTCCCTCACTGTAGAGCAATCTGTGTGTGGGGTGGCGCACCACGCGGCCCGTCCCGTCTGCG